>PVKC010026498.1:0-16098 GCA_004027635.1 Crocidura indochinensis | reverse complement strand
TTTAAAACCCATAGATGAGTGAGACTATTCTGCGTCTCTCTCTCTCCCTCTGACTTATTTCACTCAGCATGGTAGATTCCACGTACATCCATGTATAGGAAAACTTCATGACTTCATCTCTCCTGACGGCTGCATAATATTCCATTGTGTATATGTACCACAGTTTCTTTAGCCATTCGTCTGTTGAAGGGCATCTTGGCTGTTTCTAGAGCCTGGGTATTGTGAATAGTGCTGCAATAAATATAGGTGTGAGGAAGGGGTTTTTGTATTGAATTTTTGTGCTCTTAGGGTATATCCCTAGGAGTGGAATAGCCGGGTCGAATGAGAGCTCAATTTCCAGATTATGGAGGAATCTCCATATTCCTTTCCATAGAGGTTGGACTAGACAGCATTCCCACCAGCAGTGGATAAGAGTTCCTTTCTCTCCACATCCCCGCCAGCACTGATTATTCTCATTCTTTGTGATGTGTGCCAATCTCTGTGGTGTGAGGTGGTATCTCACCAGCAAACCTCTTCAACAGGTGGTGCTGTCAGAACTGGTTCGCTACTTGCAAAAAAGCGAACATAGAACCCCAGTTAACATCATGCATGAAGGTAAAATCCAAATGGATTAAAGACCTCGATATCCGACCCGATACCATAAGGTATATAGAACAAAACGTCGGTAAAACACTCCATGACATTGAGACAAAAGACATCTTCAAGGAGGAAACTACACTTTCCAAACAAGTGGCAGCAGAGATCAACAGATGGGAATATATTAAACTGAGAAGCTTCTGCACCTCAAAAGAAATAGTGCCCAGGATACAAGAGTCACCCACCAAGTGGGAGAAACTATTCACCCAACACCCATCAGATAAGTGGCTAATATCCAAAATATACAGGGCACTGACAGAACTTTACAAGAAAAAAAACATCTAATCCCATCAAAAAATGGGAGAAGAAATGAACAGACACTTTGATAAAAAAAGAAATACAAATGGCCAAAAGGCACATGAAAAAATGCTCCTCGTCACTAATCATCAGGGAGATGCAAATCGGTACCACATTCTTGATGTTTTCTGATGAAGTAAAACAGTTCTTTAACTGCAGCTATCAGAGAAATCTAGAAATTCCCTGCATCTTAAATCTTTTTCTTTATTCCATCTTTTTTCCTTTTCATTTAAAAAAAATCAGTCCTAGAAAAGATATCTTCACTTTTTCTTTTATATTACCCACCCTTCCTATAGAAATTCTCCCATTTTGAAAAAGCTATCTCTCCTTTTGAATGCTCTTTCTCTTGTTTGTTTTTTTTTTGTTTTTTGTTTTTGGGTCACACCCAGCAGTGCTCAGGGGTTACTCCTGGCTCCATGCTCAGAAATTGCTCCTGGCAGGCACGGGGGACCATATGGGGCACCGGGATTCGAACTGCTGACCTTTTGAATGCTCTTTCTCTTAAGACTTCAATCCAGAATTTTTATTTCTCTGATGTCAGGTCTAGTTCTTGAATTTTCTCACTGAAAATGGATGCTTTTCTCTTTTGAGGGGTGATGATAAATGATTTTGTCCACTTTTTAAATCTCATCACTTTTCTCTTTCCAATAGTCCTCACCTGGTCCTTGAATCTGGTACAAACATTGCCTCTTTCTCTGCTTTCAGTGGACATCTATCTACTTAGTTGAAAATTGAAAAAGAGATTTCTGTTTTCTAATTTTGCGACAAGCAAGGTCTCCAGCAGATTTTCTTTGTACTGCATACTGATTTGTTTGATAGATGTGTGAACAGATTAGTACAGAAGTTTTCACCAGTGTATGGCTTTTCTGATGAAAAGAAAGGAAACATAATTTCCAGTTTGTTGCACTTCAGTTAGAAGATATCAAAGGGTTCATTTTTTTTAGAAATCTTAATTACAATGCATTCAAATACTTCAATTCGTTGACTACACTTTATAAAAAGATAGATTGATAATTAATATGTATGCAATCTACACACCAACTTGCTAATAAGCATTTTGATAGTATTTAGGGTTACAATATCCTTATAGGTAGGTACTTCTTTTAACGAGGTAAGACTATTCCTCTCTACTTTAGAAGGTCTTTCATAGCCCATTGCTCTCTCTCTCTCTCTTTATTCTCCCTCGTACAACCCAAGTTTATTTAAAAACAAATAGATTTCATTGATATCTGGGATCTAGGACTTGATATTGACACAATATATCAGGAACTCTAAACATGGACCCTATTTGATTATTCATGTCCCAGAGAAACTTGCTAAATGTCCCCAAGTACAAAAATAAAGAAAGGAAATAAAAACAAAAGACAGAAAACAATCAAGCAGCAAGAAAGCAAGCAAGCAAGCAAGGATAAAAGCAAGCAAAGGGAAAGAGAAAGAAAGAGAAAGAAAAGAAAGAATAAAAGAAAAAAGAAAGGAAAGAAAAGAAAAGGGAAAAAGGAAGAAAAGAAGAAAAAGATAGGAAGAAAGGAATGAAGAAAGGAAGGAAGAAAGAAAGAAGAAAGGAAAAAGAAAGGAAAGAAGAGAAAAAAGAAAGAAAAAGCAAGCAAGAGAGCAAGAAGCAAGAGAAAGAAGGAAAGAAAAATAAAGATGGAAGAAAGAAGAAAAGAAAGAATGAAAGAGAAATAAAAGAAAGAAAGAAAGAAAGAAAAGAAAGAAAAAAGAAAGAAAGCTGTTGGGATCTGGGTTCTGAACTAGGAGGGATGGCATTTTATAAAGTCCACCTGGCAGGTTTCTGAGCAGGGAGAGACTATTTTATAAGGACCACATGGTATAAGCCATATACTAGGTTCCCAGAAGCCTATTTCATTAAGACCACCCCAAGATACCTGGTCATATCAGGTAGCCTATCAGAGAAAGACACAAGGGAGCAGTAGGAACCTTAGAGTACCAATCATTTTAAAGATCATCAGAAAGCTAGCACCTCCCTATATCTCTTTCCAATATAGTCTTGGGCAGGGTTGATCTCCTTCCGGAGATGGCCCTGGCCAGCCAGTGTGGGGGATTTTTGGCAGACAGATTAGATAAGTTTTATTCCAATTCTGTGGTCTCATCCTTAGACTCGTCTAGAGGGAGGGAGGGAGGAAGGGAGGGAGGGAAGAAGGAAGGAAGGAAGGAAGGAAGGAAGGAAGGAAGGAAGGAAGGAAGAAAAGAAGGAAGTAAGGAAGAAAAGAAGGAAGGAAGGAAGGAAGGGAGGGGGAGGGAGGGAAGGCAGGAAGGAAGGGAGGAAGGAAGGAAGAAGGGAGGGAGGGAAAGGAAGGAAGGGAAGGAGGAAGAGAGGGAGGGAAAGGAAGGAAAGAAAAAAGAAATAAAGAGAAAGAGAAATTAAAAGAAAAAGAGGGACCAGAGCGGTGGTGCAAGCCATAGGGCTTTTGCCTTGCACGCACTCTCCTAGGAAGGACCTTGGTTAGATTCCTAGGAGTCCCATATGGTCCCCCAAGCCAGGAGCGATTTCTGAACCCATATCCAGGAGTAACCCCTGAGTGTCACTGTGTGTGGCCCAAAACAAACAAACAAAGAGAAAGAAATGGTATCCCAAAACTAGGAATTTATATGAAGATTAGGGTATTATTAAGATACTATTTCACAGACTAGGAAATTAGGCTGCTATTGAAAGACATAATTTAGAGGAAAGACAATTTAACTTGTCAAATAATATGATAAGTAGTGTGAATACATGGTATCGATTCATCATTTCTTAAGAGTGTTAAATATTTATTTTCTTACTTTCCTTCACAATCTAATGTGAGATTTCAGAAACAAACACATTTACAATATTATTTTTAAATTTGTATATATGAAAGTGACATATATATGTTTTGCTGCTCTTTGAGTCCTCAGTATCTTCATTTTTCTGAATTTTTGTAAATTTACATTTGAATAATTTTAAATAAATAGAAGAATGTTACTTTGGTGAAATAAATTTATCTTTATAATTTAACATTTAGGAGCCCGGGAGATAGCACGGAGGCAACGCATTTGCCTTTCATGCAAAAGATCATCGGTTCAAATCCCGGTGCCCCATATGGTCCCCCGTGCCTTCCAGGAGCAATTTCTGAGCATGGAGCCAGGAGTAACCTCTGAGCACTGCTGGGTGTGACCCAAAAATCATAATTTAACATTTAATTTTTATATGTAAATGTATCTAAATGTATAGTTTCAATACACCTTATAATCTTTTAGTTACTTTTCTCAGATCATAAATTCTGTAAAACTTATTATTATAACAACATAATGAACACTTGCTAAAATAAATCAAGAAATATTATTTATAAAATAACTATATAGTAGGTTACAAATGATGTATATGTCTTTAAAACATATCTATTATTTACTTTTCAAAAGAACACGCAGACACTGTAAGAGTTAAGTTTAGTCCTATGAAATATTTGGTCAGTCCTCATCTCATAATAGTCGTAATTTTATGGCTTATTTTTCCATTACAAGTGCGTTTATTTCTAAATCAGGAAATGGAATATTATACTTTATACATAGTTATAACAATTTATATATATCCATTTATGTTCTTTTTTCTAGGCCCTATAAAATGTGGTGTATTTTATTATATTCCTTAGTTACTTGTTCTAGAAATTTTTTTTGTTATTCCTAAAATCTCCCTTGTGTCAAACAGAAGTCTTTCCTATTGAAATAAATCACCTAATACATTTCTTCTCATAGTTAATAACATACACACTTATTTATATACACATGGTGTGTATTGTCTATTATACATTTTAACAAAGTGTATGTATACATGCATGTTTATACATCTATTTATTAAATTTTATTTCTGTCATTTTTTTCTCCACCAATGAATTTGAGACCACTTGGACTCTGGCCCCCAGCCTTTCCTTTTTTTCTTTCTTTTCAGTTTTATAGAAAAATGCAGAAATATGTAGTAAAACAAAGCAATCTGTGCCCCAAGGTTCTATCAAAAAGTGGGAGCCCCTATTAAAAAGATAAGAAATGAAAAATAGAAAAGAAAGAAAGGGGTGTGTGGCAGATTTATAATGTATATATATATACATATATATACAAATGTAATTTACAAGTTTATCACTAATGATCTTCATGGAAAATTTGATAATTATTGTGGTACTATGACATAGTTTTGGTTTTTGAAGTTGTCTTTCCACCAATGTCATCCCTGTGGACTTTTTGGTGTCACCAAAACTA
The DNA here is from genome assembly GCA_004027635.1 of Crocidura indochinensis. Taxonomy (NCBI): domain Eukaryota; kingdom Metazoa; phylum Chordata; class Mammalia; order Eulipotyphla; family Soricidae; genus Crocidura; species Crocidura indochinensis. The sequence continues at coordinate 10,932 of PVKC010026498.1, read as the reverse complement.
TCCCTGTTATTTCTTGGGAGACTATATAATGCTAGGGATTGAGACTGGGATCTTGTGTTTGCCAGACTGTACTCAGTGCTTTGAACTATAGATTCCTATTTTATGTGTGTGTGTGTGATTTATTTGTGTGTGTGTGTGGGTTAATATACTTGCATCACACAAAGTATTTCCTTGTTTTTAGAGATGACTCTGGATTTTGGAGAAATACTTCATATAAATACACTGGAAATACACTTCACAGGTTGATTAAGAATTCATTTCCCGGCAATGGATCTAAACATACTTTAGTTGGCTTATATACTGCTAAGTGATTATGTGGAGATATGAGTTTAGTTGGCTCAGATGTTTTTGGTTCTGTCCACTAAGGACTTGGTCAGTCTGACTGGAAGCTTCACTGCTGATCTCTTAAATACAGAGTGAACACTGGTTCCAAGTACTACCTATCTCATAGACGTACTCTAATGTTTTAATGCAAAGTGTTATACATTCTTCAGAAAGAAAATACAAATGAGCTTTTCTAGAAATAGGGAACTGTTACTAATGAGCTGCTCTTTTCATTAGTTCTAATAGTCCTGGCCTACCTAATGAATGGAAATTTATAGATAGCATTTGTAAAAACACATCCAAGTACACCCAAATATTGAAGAGTTTCCCAAAAGCTGTGATGAAATTGTCCAACAGTGTTATAGATTTTATCTAAGGAGTAGAAAGGACTTCTTTTTTTTTTATAAATGGTTGACAATTAATTCATAAATCTCTTAATGCCTTCTGAACACAAAACAATATTAGAAGTAGATTGTGCAAAACAACTGGCTGACACTAGCATTAGAGTGTTTTGAGACTTAGCAATATCATCTCTAGATTGCCAGAGATACCACACAGTTTTTTTTTTTGAAGGACACACAGTTAACTCCTTATCAAGTGTATAAACTTGGCAATTTCCATTCAATTTCAGCAAAATTTTGATGACATCTAAGAGCTTCCTAGGGTTTGTTTAGACAATTACACTCCAAATGACAACCTCAGAGGACAGACCAGAAGGAACTAGTCAAAGGTCCTGACGCTTAGGCTTTTATGACTTCTCTCTCAGTAAGTCCATGGATGCCAAAAATGAAAGGAGACTCCCGTGATGACAATAAAACATTGATTTGGATTATCCACACTGGTGGCCTCCTCTACCCCAGTTCACTAAATTGTTGCTCAACACTCACTTGACTTACACTGGCCATCTTCTGTTACCATTTGGCTAAAGTTTCCTGCTCTAAATATTCCTGTCTTGCACAATGGAAATGGTACCCATAAGGTCTCAATCAAAGTGTCATGTGAATTATTTTACATTTCATGAGGAAGATAAAAATAAACTCGATTGGGATTGGAAAAACCATTCCATGCCCTCAGTCCCAAGGAGTCTTCATCTGTGTTCACTCCAGCATGGTTTCATCTACTTTCTAACCTATCGTTGAATCCTGTCCTTCATGGTGACTCAGGCCCCCCTCCGATTGCCTAATTCTTGTTACGACTTGGGAGGTTGATGTGGTTGGTTTGTTTTTAATATCTTGCCCAATCTTTCCATTTTTAGTTCCAGGCTATTGCTTTTAACCACTTTCAACTATTCCATTCTTTACAGAATGACACAGTACTGTACACAATCTCACTCAACTATTTTTTTTCAATCTAATTCCAGGGTGGCTGCATCAGACTCATGGACTCAATAAAAAGGAAATGACAAATGAGAGACTATTATATAATTTATTTTCATCTTCTTAGGAGTCCAGTTCTGGGAGACTCTACTCATTAACTTATTATTGCTTTATTGTTGTTGTTTTACCTTATCTGAGTTGAGTGATATAGGTAATGTTTGATTTCTATTGTAACACAGCACAAGAGATTTTAATCAATGATGGTGTTAGCAACTTGAATTACAGTCTTATGCATCTTCTGTTTACCTGCTTTCTTATTAATGTTTTCTGGGCTCCCACCCCACAGTTGAACCACCATGCCAGTGCTTGCCAATCTCTATTGCCTTGCTTGGGATGACTATGCTACTAGAAATCTAATGGGAATTGACCATATGCAAAGAATATGTTTTACCTGTGTGCTATTTCTTTAACACCATGTGTCCTGTCTCTACTCTTATTGGCTTTATTTAATGGATTGTCTATTGAAGAACTGATGACTTTGGAAAAGTAGAAAACATTTAAATTTAAATAATATAAGACAATGCGGGGGCCATGCGGTGGCGCTGGAGGTAAGGTGCCTACCTTGCCTGCGCTAACCTAGGACTGACCGCAGTTCGATCCCCCGGTTCCCCATATGGTCCCCTGTGCCTGCCAGGAGCGACTTCTGAGCGAATAGCCAGGAGTAACCCCCTGAGCGTCACCGGGTGTGGCCCAAAAAACAAACAAAAAAAGAAGATAATATAAGACAATGCTCCAAAAGTCCATCAATAGAAATAAGGAGAAGGAGGGATACATTCAGTTAACCTACTCTACAGAGTGATTTTCATGCCATGCTCACTGTTTCTGAAGGGGAGGAGCCTGATTGACTACATTTTCTTGGTAGTTAGAAAAGAACCTGACTTCTAATGAAACTTCTAGGTTGTTAAAAGTCTGAAATCCCTAAGTCAGGTCCTAGTAAGCATTGTTGCAGGAGGTGAATTAATGCTATTATCATAATGTACTGTACATATATTTATTTCCCATTTCCATCTCAAGGAAAAGTGATAGTGTCCACCTCAATTCCTGTTTCATCTTTAAAAGGCATATGATGATTCTCCCCAATGTCCACTTATTTGTTTTAGTGAAGAGGTATCAACATCTGAGCTGCATTTACACTTTATTTGCCTTCATCCTCTTCTGAAGACAACGCTCATACCAGAGAACAAGAGCCATGTTTTGCAGCACCTTGTGTTTGAAACTAGGCAGCAAAAATCTCACTGAAAAGTGAAATATCAAGCATCCCTAAAAAGCACTATGTGGAAACACCATCTTGGGAAATTCACTAAAAATAAACAAGGCTGTTTAATTCTGAATTCCAAGAACAAAACTTTCTATCATTTTTTTCCTCAAATAAGTACTGTTTGTTAATAGAATCAGAGAACATTTCTATTGTTTAAATCTGTCCTAGAATGTTGCCGAATTTCTCCAGTTGGGTGATTCTTTTTAAAATATGCATTTTAGTGTTTGACTTGACAGTGAGTAGTTTCTCATTTGGTGGGAATTACTTATATATTTATTGCAAATATGGACTAAGAACTACTAAAGTGTTTGCTTTGGGTCACACTGCAATGCCTCACTTGATAAACTACTGCTGATATAAGCGATAATAAAAGCAAATAACATTCATTTTAAAATGTTTGTTTTGGTTCACATATTAATTCTTGATATCCCACTGCCTATGTCGGTAATACTAGAAACAAACAAATAAATAAATAAATATAGTAATTTTTTTTCTAGTGAAATTTCACTATCTTTTTTTTTTTTTTTTGGTTTTTGGTTCACACCCAGTAGCTCTCAGGGGTTACTCCTGGCTCTATGCTCAGAAATTTCTCCTGACAAGCTCGGGGGACCATATGGGATGCTGAGATTCGAACTACTGTCCTTCTGCATGCAAGGCAAACGCCCCATCTCCATGGTATCGCTCTGGTCCCTAATTTCACTATCATTTTATGGCCACATTTCAAAGCTGAATATAAGATACTGGCTATTACTTTCTTAGGATCATTTGTATTCTGGCATGTGTTTTGTTTGGCTAGAAATCAAAATATTATTTAGAGAGTTCATCCATCCATAGGAGCCTGACTTTGTTCCAAGTAGCTTCATATGTTACACACTTACTTAGCATTGAATAAACTGGTACAATAACCAAATCCAATAATAACAAGAAGTTTAAAAGTGAACAGGATCTAAAAAAAATCACATTTCTATCACCACCCTCAAAGTACTTTTTTGAACTTAATTTGTAGTATTTACTTTTTAAATGTATTGGTCTTATTCAGTAATTAGACTTGTCTTATTCAATAATTAGCTGAATAAATCATTCAGAAATGACCAGGAGTGCAGATGATTTAAATGCCTTTCTTTGTTGTCTCAACTTTAATGTAATAGAACTAACACAGGTGTGGGCAATATTTTCACATGGGTAGTTCTGGAGTGAAATCAATTTCCTTTCAAATCATTGGGCATCATAGAGCTTTAAAACCAAGTGAATGGAACTGCAGATTTTTAAACCTTCAGTTGTTGAACTGATTTATTTCCTTCACAACAGGTGACTTTTAAAATATTCCTATTTTATATTATTGTTTTGTGTGGGGTCTAGACTTATTTTAGGACTGGTAATAAATTATCCCACTGAACCAACAGGAGACAGTGCAGGCAGAGACACAAAGAGCAAGGCTATGATGAATGCCATTGTTAAAAATTAATTTAGAAGAATGAAATATATTGAAAAGAGATGGAAATTCTGCTATTTGTGACAAAATGAATGAGACAAATGGGTGTTATGCTAAGAGAAATTAGTCACTCACAGCAGCAGAAATATCATATTTATAAGGAAGTTAAAATAGTCATAGAAACAGGGCATAACTGGGGGTAATGGGCAAGAAATGGGGGTGTGTGTTACATATTAACATTTTATTTATAAAAGATGAATATATTCTAAATACATTATTTAACAGCACAGTGTGGAACCTTCACTATTTTGTTAAGAAGATAGATGCTATGTTGAACATTTTTGCAAGAAACAACAGCTACTATTAAGTAATGATGATCATAATGATGATGATAATGATAATGATGTTATCAGAGATGAGAACCTTTCGAACACACTTGGGGAATTATATAATAAGGAAAGGCTTTCTAGAAGACCTAGCATCTGAGTGCACTTAGAAAATATATGCAAATAATCCAAGCAAAAAAGGTCAGTTTTTGGCATTTTAATTTGCTCCATAATGCCACCACCCCCTTGGCCTGGGAACATTTTAATGAATTAAAAGTGTTTGTTTTTTTAAATAGCAATGTTATTAACAACACCAAAATAATCATACTACTGTCAAGTGTTTACTAGCATGCAGTCAGGATCACATATACCAAAGATCCAAACTCTTGCAGACATGTTCCAAGGAGCATAAAGTAAAGCAGTTTAACATGGGTCTTCACAGCTGTCTTAAGAAATGCAAAAATCTTCATACAATATTTCATCCAATATTTTGTAACATTCCAAATGAATATACAGCAAGCAAGTGGCAACTAGTGTTTGACCAATTTGAGATGCCTTTTTAAGATACACATTGTTTTCTCTTCTTTTACCTTTTAGCCAGTACAAAGGAAATGTCCACAAGCAATATTCAGCTTTATGATGTACTTTATAATGTCTGTATCAAGTAACTAGTATGTGAGGAATGGTGCTTTTGAAACAAACTGCTCCAGTTATGGCTTTAAGTAGCATCCTGGCTTCCTTACTTTTTTTCCAGAGATATATACACAGAGGTACATCGAGAGACCATAATATCTATATGACTACATATGTCTATATTGATATATCTATCTTGATATATGTCTATATCAGTATAATATCTATACCAATCCATCTTATGTCACCATTCAGTTTCAGGATCACATTTAGAGATGTAACACATGGTAGGCACTTTTTCTTCCATCCTTTGAACATCTGAACATTTCCTTGGCCCAAGAAAGATCTTGCTAATGGTATTAGGACTACTTTCCTGAATATTATTCAAAGCTTAAAAAATGTTAACTCGGTCTTCAAATAATAGCTTTTTGGAGACTTGCTCTATCTATGTGACCTTTCTTTTCATCTGTTAAAGGTAATGTTGGATAGTGAGTTAATTTCTAGATTGAGTTCTTGGAAACCTTCAATTTCAGAGACAGTAGTATTAGCAATAATTGATCTTTTGGCTTTCAGTGGCTTTTCACATCCTTCTTATGGGAGTTTAAATCTCTCCAGGTGGGTGGAAGGGCATATACTCTTTTCTTAATTTTATTGCTGAAGAAGTTGATACACAAGGAATAAAAAAGATCTATTTGTCAGAGTTATTATTTTCCTTCAGTTTGTCTCCTGCAAAGATTATTGGCTACAAGATGTATTGACTTATTTTCTTATATATGCAGTCTGTTTCATTTGTTTCCACTATTGAATACAGACCTAAGAAATAGGCAAATATCAGTTCTGATTCCACCTATTCCAACATGATGTATAAATTGTCCTTATACAATTTTTGTTTCAGGTGACCTGGATTTACCTCCCACATCTCTTAGTTTTTCTACTAATGTTTCTTGTATTCATTTTTATGTCCTCTATGCCTGATTCCACTCTAGAATTTTCCACGTTTTATCTTTCTCTCTCTGGCTATTTTTTTATGGGTCATACTCGGTGATGCTCCTGACTCTGCTCTCAGAAATAGCTCTGGATTGGAGGACCATATGAGATGCCAGGGGATCAATCTGCAATTCATCCTAGGTCAGCCACGTGCAAGGCAAATGCCCTATTGTTGCGCCACTGCTCTGGCTCCCATGTTCTAATCTCTTAATACTTCCTCTTGATGATCAGTTGACATTAAAGTGAAAGACATGTTTTTAATATGTTTTATTTAAACACTGTGGCTACCGTTTATAATATAGTTGTTTTCCTACACACATACAAAGTTGTTTGTGAGTGTCAGTCATATAATATTTAATACCCTGAAAAATGCACATATCCATCCACCAATGTACCCAGTTTCCCTCCCTACTTCTCTGCCTGCCTCTCTGGTAGACATTTTTCTTCTCTATTTATCCCTTTTTTACTTTATGATTTTCTTTTTATATATTTCTATTTATGATTCTCAATGTTGTTATTGAAGTGGTACCATGCATATTATTCTATTCTTTCCCAGTTCTTGATCTGAGTTACCATTTCCAACTATCACTGTCATAGTGATCCTTCTCTACTCTGACTGCACTCCCCAGCTATTTGTAACAAGCTTCCTACTATAATCTGATCCTTCTGGCCCTCTTTATTGCCTCTGAATATTATTACCATATTATAAAAAAAAGAGTGACATCTGAAAGACATAGTTCTTTATATGCAGCTATATTCTCTTCCAAGTTGTTTTTCTTCCCTCTCTATGTTTCTTTATCACATATTTCCCCTTATTCTACCCACCAACATCTGTCCAATAGGCCTTTTCGATTTTTTTCCTTTCTATACCAGTCCTGCCTTACTAGGATATAGCAAATGTATTTATCATGCATTGATCTTGGCAGCAGGGTCAGACTAAAACAATCCATATTTTATGGCTCTAAGCCAAGAAAAACTATTAAAATTGGCATTAAAATGATAAGCATGAGATCCAAGATAGATAATACAGTAACTAAAGCATTAGTTTTGCACACTGCCAAACTGGAATCCTTCCTTGACACTGTGTATGACCAAAAATGGTCCCTGAGCAAAGGGCAAGAATTAAGTCCTCAGAATAGCTGAGTCTGGTTCACAATAAACAAAAAAGATATATATGTATATATATATATACCTTTATATATATAAATATATATAAAATATATTATATATAAATCAAAAAAAGAAAAGAAAAGATAAGGCCTCCCAATGCTTACCACAGGCTGTGTTCTTTACACTGACTGTATAGAGAGAGGAGGTACAGTAAATGCACCCTATATACACCTCAACCCAGGCCCTTTGCCTTGTCTGTATTGTGAATGGGAGGGGGACTAAAACAATAAAATAGTAAAGGGATATACATGATTTATTTGTATATGACCTCAATGATATGCAGAAAACTATATAGGACAGGAAACAGGCATAGGCATAGAGTGATGCCAGATTATAGTGCTGTTATAAAAATAATGATGGATCATGTGAAAACTATCCTATATTGAGGAAAAAAAGCAATCTTAAAAATAATCATAGGTCAGGGCCCGGGAGATAGCATGGAGGTAAGGCGTTTGCCTTTCATGCAAAAGGTCATTGGTTCGAATCCCGGTGCCCCATATGGTCCCCCGTGCCTGCCAGGAGCAATTTCTGAGCATGGGGCCAGGAGTAACCCCTGAGCGCTGCTGGGTGTGACCCAAAAACCAAAAAAAAAATAATCATAGGTGAAATTTAGAGTAGTTATTTATAGATCTGGAGAACAAAACTTACAAGTGAAAAAGGAATGAGATATTTTAGAAAACATGTTTTTCTATTAAAAAAAACCACCTAGAGAAAGTTATCTGAGGCAGTAACATGCAAGAAAACCATAGAGGATGTGAGTTAAGTGGAGAAGCAGGAATGATTATGTAGAACATCGAAAGAAAGGAGTCAGACTTGGAAAACTTGGGGAGGCATTGGTAGAGATATGTGGTTATAACAGCAGTTTAGAATGTGCTCTGGCAAGAAGCTTCTCATGGCATATTAGGAAAGAATGAATGAGATGAAAGGAAGGGAAATTGAGTCAGAGAGTCCCCTGTTCCAAATACTCACTGCTGAGGAAAACTGAGCAAAGAGCAATGCTTGAAAAGAAAACAGGATGGGATATATTGAAGAAGAGTGAAAATGCTTCCTTCCAGTTCTTGTTCAAAAATATAAACAACATGCAAATTCAAATAAAAAAATTCTTCCTGTGTCACATTGAGAAACTCTGTTTTCTTTGTTGTTGTGACTCACTTGGGGACTATTCTTACAAGAATGCAATTTGGAGGGAGGGGCAGATGTGCTGGGGAAAACAGAACCTCTGTGGAATGTTTACCCATTCCTGGGACCATAGAATTTTTCCCCTCCAAAGGTCTGTTTATTTTAAAAGACTCTATATTAATGAAGAGGGAAAGTCTCAGATATCATAGCTTCATTTGAGCCAGTGCACAAGGCATCTTGAAATAGCCACAAAGAAGTAAAAGATGAAGGTTTTGATCTAAGCCACTTCTTGGAACACAACCAGTGGGTTCAAAATGACAGGTGAAATGGTTTGCTCCTCAAGTCTGTGCTCTTCCATGATCACATATTTCACTTGATAGCCTCTATGGTTTTTTTGCTTGCTTATTTTCACTCTGAAACAGTTATGTTCTCTCTGGAACATACACTTCTTCTCTCTCCCCTCACATCTTCCTAGATAAGTTTCAGTAAAAACTATCTTGCAGAAAAAGAAGACAGATGAAATTTATTTTGTTAAAGAACTGTGAGTTACAAAGATATTCAGAGGTGGGTTTTAGACATATAATGTTCCAACAGCAATCATGCCACCAGTGGTAACTTCCCACCTCACTCTACCTTTTTCCTTCCTCCTTTTTCTCACTTCCTTCCTTCATTCCCTTCCTTCCTCCCTCTATTCTTTCTTTCTTTCTTTCTTTCTTTCTTTCTTTCTTTCTTTCTTTCTTTCTTTCTTTCTTTCTTTCTTTCTTTCTTTCTTTCTTTCTTTCTTTCTTTCTTTCTTTCTTTCTTTCTTTCTTTCTTTCTTTCTTTCTTTCTTTCTTCCTTTCCTTCTTTCCTTCTTTTTCTTTCTTTCTTCTACTTTTCTCTTTCTTTTGAATCATTATCTTGTTATACTTTATAATCAGTCATTTAGTAGTTAAAGATAAGGGGCTAGAGCTATAATATAATGGATAGAACACTTACTTGCACAGTGCCATCCTGGGCTTGATCTCTAGCATCCCATATTGTCCCCCAAGCACCAACAGAGTGATTCCTGAGTGCATAGCCCAGAATTACTCCTAAGCACACCTGGGTATGATCCCTCAAACAACAATTATTATTAATTTAATAATATTAACATTAGTGTTTATTTTTGTGTGTGGTGAGAGAAGCATAGGAAGTATGCTATCTTTTAACACTCAGATCTCTGTGCTCCCAGAGCCAAGGGATTGGAGATTTGGGAGATGGTATTTTGGAGAGCATCCGATCAATACCAGCTTATCTACTTTTTCTTTTAAATCTTGCTTAAGATGTTCTTCTTAAGTAAGCCATGAGAGTGATACCCCCACGAGGCGACTCCACCCGGCTACTGCTGAGAAGGATCCAGGCTGAATTGGGCACCAGGGCTCTTTTTGCAGGCTTCCTCCCTCGCATCATCAAGGCTGCACCCTCCTGTGCCATCATGATCAGCACATAGGAGTTTAACAAGAGTTTCTTCCAGAGGCTGAACATCAAGGGGCCTCTGGGCTCCTGAGGGGACGCGCGCCCCATCTCTGTGCAAAGGTGCGGGAGACCTAACCAAGTGCCTTGTCCTCAGCACTGAAGGGAGGGTCTCCATCCAGTTCCTCTCCAACATTCCTCTCCACTCTTTTTTTTTTTTTTTTTTTGGTTTTTGGGCCACACCCAGTGACGCTCAGGGGTTACTCCTGGCTATGCGCTCAGAAGTCGCCCCTGACCTGGGGGACCATATGGGGCACGGGGGATCGAACCGCGGTCCGTCCAAGGCTAGCGCGGCAAGGCAGGCACCTTACCTTCAGCGCCACCGCCCGGCCCCTCCTCTCCACTCTTGAGCACCAGGAATGGGGGGATGTTCTTTGGACCCACCCAGTCTCTCCTTACATAGCATTCTGCTGCTGCTCCCACTTGATTCCCAAAGGAGAACAGCATTGGTGGGGAGAATTTACACACACAGGTTTCTCTAGCTCTTTTAGAAATACACGATTCAAATATTCACTATTGAAATTTAGTCCTTCCAAAATACTTTCTTAATCAAATGAAGAGGTAAACTGTGTTTGTCAATGTTCTATGTGAAAATGACTTTAAAGTTGTCTTTCTCCCCCCACAGACTTTGAAAGCATGCTTGTGATGATCTAACTATAGGGCATTCACATAATTAACTTTGGACACCCCCTGCAAAACGAATCAAAGAGATACCAAGTTATCCTCTTGAAAACATGAATCAGGATAGACATGAGGTCCTAATAACTGTTTCGAACAGACATGAAATTTATACTGAGGACCATGGACAGAGAA
>PVKC010026497.1:0-16128 GCA_004027635.1 Crocidura indochinensis | reverse complement strand
GGGGGCCATATGGGGCACCGGGATTCGAACCGATGACCTTTTTGCATGAAAGGCAAACGCCTTTCCTCCATGCTATCTCCCGGGTCCCTTGAGTGATATTTTATTATATAATATAATTTTACACTCAAAAGGGGAGAGCCCTGAATCACAAAACATGTCAAAATGTATTCAAAACATTTGTCCAATGGATGCTGAAGCCAAGTTGATGATCCATAGGTTGATTCTACAACCCTTGTCTTTTATACCATTGAAAAGAAATTAATGCTAGGGCTGAAAACATTTTCTTCTTTTTCCAGATGCTGTTCTTGTATTACCTCCTGTTTCCCTTTCCTTCTTGAACAAACTGGGGTCTTCACCTGCACTGACTATATTTTCTGATCTCCTAATGAGAGCACAGTTTAGTTGCTGCTATTTCCTTCCTATCATCATTAAAACAAACCATCTGGAATCAGAAACTTGGTTTGGAATCACAATTCTACGAAACATTATCTTCTTTGCGTTATTTAAGCCACCAGGGCCTATTTATTCTTGTAAAAAGAGCAGGTTGTTGTAAAGACTAAGAGAGATAACTTACACAAATGTTCCATAAGTAGTAGATTTTATTCCTTTCCCTGTTAGATGCACAATGTAACTGCCTAGAACCTCGTGCACATGTGTTTTATAATCTTTGGTCTTAAAACTGTGACCATTATACCTCTAAATGAGATTGGTGAAATGACAAGAGCTACTATGAGGACTTCATAATAATCAAGGATAGATCTCTCTGGTGCCACGTTGACTTCATGTGGAAATGAAATTGGTTGGAGGACATAAAAAAAAGAGAAGTTTGGGAACTGTAGATTTTATTATTCTGAATTGTATGATTACTCCCCTCTGTCGTTCCAGGCATAAGCAGTTCAAGTAACTCGATCCTTTGGCCTACATTAGTACGGAATATTTTGTTTTTCTCACGGCATGTCTGGATGAGAAGAAAATGGCAGTGTCTGATCTGAGTCAAGCAGTCTCAAGAGAAGAAACACAAGCAAAGATTCAGTAGTTTTTAACACACTGTCACTTACAGACTTTTGATGCGTGGGGACTAAGATGCATTTTGAAGTCAGGAGTCTTTAAGTCAATGAATGTTGACAACTATCACAGAAGTGGTACGTACATGATTCTCCTGAGCATGTGAGGTATGGGAATAATATCAATGGATATATGCATTAGAATGCCCTCTGTTTCTTTAGAGTACTAACCATGAAACAGTGGGTGATTTGCATGGGATGAGGATCAGATCTTAAGTACTCACTCAAATTGCAAGTGAATAAACGGACTATAGAAATTCAGAAAAAGAGGCCGGGCAGTGGCGCTGGAGATAAGGTGCTTGCGCTAACCTAGGACGGACCGCAGTTTGATCCCCCGGTTCCCCATATGGTCCCCCGTGCCTGCCAGGAGCAACTTCTGAGCGAATAGCCAGGAGTAACCCCTGAGCGTCACTGGGTGTGGCCCCAAAAACCAAAAAAAAAAAAAAAAGAAATTCAGAGAAAACAGAGACACTATAGCTATACAGCTACTCTGTGTATTAGAAGTAATTGCCTTTGGGGGACACATCTGGCAATGCCTAGGGATTACTTCTACCTGTATGCTCACACCTCACTCCTGGAAGTTCTCAGGAGATAATATATGGAGGTAGGGGTCAGTCATGTACAAGGCAAGAACCCTATCCATTGCACTGACTTAGAAGTGCATGTTCTGGAAACTGTCTTGAATAATCCATATTTTAGACAAACTACATGGGAACCAAATGACCTCCATGAACTAATCTGAGTAGTTGATTTTATTTTTTATGACAGGAAAGACCAATGTAATAGGATTGAGAACATGGCAACAGATCCCCAAGTATATGGATAACTAATCTTTGAGGAGTAACTAATAATATAAAAGGAGCAACCAATGGTGTTAGGAAAATTGATCAGTCACTGTTTTTAAGAAAACAACAAAACAAAAATAACACTCACTCTACACCTTGGAGCTTTTCTTATATCTCAATCACAGATGTGTATTTTTTACTTTTTCCACTCTGCAGGACCCACGTTATCTCTTGAACACACACACACACACACACACAAACACACATAGCACTCATATTTTTCCTCAATAAAATTCTCTAAATAATGCAATTTTATTTCACTTAAAGATTTGCCATAATGTGCACTATATTTTTTAAAATTGGTGCAACTTAACAATATATTTCAGGGGCTGGCGAGGTGGCACTAGCAGTGGTTCTCAAACTACGGCCCACAGGCCACGTATTGTATTTGTTCCCATTTTGTTTCATCACTTCAAAAGATATATGCAGTGTGCATAGGAATTCGTTCGTAGTTTTTGTCTTTATTATAGTTCGGCCTCCAACGATCTTGAGGGACAGTGAACTGACTCCCTGTTTAAAAAGTTTGAGGACCCCTGCAAGAAGTAAGGTGTCTACCTTGCAAGCGCTAGCCAAGGAAGGACTGCGGTTCGATCCCCCGGCGTCCCATATGGTCTCCCCAAGCCAGGGACAATTTCTGAGCGTTTAGCCAGGACTAACCCCTAAGCATCAAATGGGTGTGGCCCGAAAAACAAAAAATGAACAAACAATACATTTCAAGGCAAAATAATGTGCCAAATAGAAAACGCCAAGATAAAATACGCATGGTCAAAAATACTAGGCTCCATAAAACTACCCTGATAATCAATCATATTAATTATAAAACAACAATTCTTAATGATGAACTGTGACATTGAAACTTATCAGTATTGTACTTTTAGGCTATCCCAAATTATTCTAACAAAATAAAAATAATTGAAAGATTATGGCATGTTCTGGTATAAATTTTATAATTTTCTTTTGTTTATTATGTCCTGGAAGTCTATAGTCAATTTCACATTATTTTAAACATTTGGAGAAACATTTGAAACACTTAAAAGAAGGAAGAATAATAACATTGTTCTTAAGAAATGAAGTAAGACTGATTCACCACATTATATTTTATTTAATAAAATTCCAACCCAGCTACAGAAAAGATGATTTTAATAGACTTACGCTAACAGCTGAAATTTGAGATTTTTTTTATTATTTTACAGGAAACATCCATTGTTTCTCAATTGTTTCCATGGACTTCAAAGCAACTTTGCTTTCTGTGAGAGAAACTGTTGAAAAGTAGACTATGTGCCATCCATGTTTCCACTCAGTGCAGCAAATGGATTTCCCCACTATATCAGTGGCCTGGTACTAATGATGCATCAACTGCAGTGTTACTGTGAAGTTAGCATGCAATAAAAGCAATAAAGTCAGGGGCCAGAGCAGTGACGCAAGTGGTAAGGTGTCTGCTTGTGCATGCTAGCCTAGGATGGACCTGGGTTCGATCCCCCGGCATCCCATATGGTCCCCAAGCCAGGATTTCTGAGCGCATAGCCAGGTGTAACACCTAAGTATCACCGGGTGTGGCAGAAAAACAAACAAAGAAATAGTCATTTCATTTCAATTTGCATCATTATCAGGCATTATGGAAACATACATATGATATTGCATATAATTTACCTTGATATATTAGATACAGTGCATGAATGTGACAGATTATATTTCTTGCTTTTATCAGTTCATCCATTGCAAACAGTTTTGTAACTTGACTTTATGAATAATGCTACACTGAATAGGAGTGCAACTATCTCCTTTGATATCTTATTTTCATTTCCTTTGAATGTATCTCCCAAAGTAGGCTGCTAGATCATGTGGTAGTTTAATTTTTAACATTTTTTTGGAGATCTATATTAGTTTCCAGAATAACCAGACCTTTCATAAAATTTTCCTTTTCCCCACAACTTTACCAGCATTGCTTATCACTGCTATTCTTAATGATAGCCTTTCTAATAACTACAAATTAAAATGCATTTCCCTGATGATTAACTATTATTGAGCATGTTTAAGTAACTGTTGACCATTTGGATATTTCCTCTAGAAAACTTACTTCAGTTCTTCATATTGTCCATATTTAAATCAAATGTTTTGCTATTGAGTTGGATGTGTCTTTTATAGATTTTAACTTTGAGTGCCTTACCAGGTATGTAACTTGCAAATGTGTCCTCATATTTCAGGCTGTCTTTTCATTTTGGTAGTATTCTTTGTTTTGCAAAAGTTTGGTGTACTTCATTTTAGTTTTTGCTTTTGTTGTCTTGATATTTGCTATCAAATCACAAAGAGACTTACAATAACAGTTGAAAAAGACAAGGCAGAACTTGGCTTGGTGAGAATTCTAAAAATCTGAGCTAGCTCACTTGACTAGTTAGCTAGTCAATATCCCCTTTTATCTAAAAAAACAAAGATATTACTAAGTAGGTTTAACGTTCCAGTTTTATGAGAAATAATGTATGGAACACCTTAGAAAAACCTTTAAATGCAATCTTCTCTTTGAATGATTTTATTTTATCTTCAAGGTAAGTACCAAAAATGAAATTGCTGGATCATATGGTAGCTCATTCTTATTTTACTGAGTTATAGCCACAGTGCTCTCCATAGAGGTCAAATCAGGCAACAATCCCAACATCCATGGATGAGAGTTAAGTTTTTACCACATTCCCACCAATACAGATTGTGCCCAGTATTTTCCACCAGTGATGTCACTATATATTCAACCTATAGAGGCAATACCGATGAAAGCAGAAGCTCAAAATTCAACCATTAAACTTAAAAATAGGCCTGTCAAAGAGGCAGGCTGAAGGAAAGCGATGGTAGGAAGCAACCTTCAAGCAAAGTTGGAAGGAAGGTGGCCATGATAATGGGACTGGTGCTGGAGCACAGTATGCCTCAAACTCAACTTTTAGTAACTATAAATTATGTATATGGTGTCTTGAAAATGAATAAATCTGTAAATAGGGGAGAGTGGGACTTCCTGAAGTGAAATCGGGAAACTTCTATTCCTTGACTAGACCGATTCTTGGGAAGGCGTTTCACCTGGGTTCTTCTTTCATTTGTCAACCTTAGTTCTGCCTAAAATAAGCTTGAGTTGGTAAGAATTCTTGTTGAGCAAGAATATGAAACCATGAAGTTACTATAATCAAATGAGAATGTCTGCACTGAGTTGAACTTTGCTAAAACTCTAACCCCCCACTACATGCCAACTTCCCTCCACTGGAGTTTCCATGTTCCCTCCCTAACCTACTCATTCTACCCCATCTGCCTCCAATATACTCATCCTCTCCCCACACACTCACCCCATGTTGTAGTCATTGTTTGATGTCTGCTGAGGTCTGTTGAACTTTTATAGTTCACAAACTAATTTTTGGTTTGGCATTTCACCTCATCTCTGCTCTGTCTCTCCCCACCCACTTGCTTCCTCCCTCATTGTTGTATTCATCATCTTGGGCCATGTTCTGTCTTTCCTGCCCTCACTCACCACTATTAAATCTGACTTCATCTTCCTTTTTTTCAATGTTTTGCTTAAGAGTACTCTTATTTTACTTTTTAATTTCTTTTTTAATAATTTTTATCATGATCAAAAGTAAATCTTTCACAGTAATATTTAAGGTACATAGAGACAATGAATCAGGGCCATTCCCACCACCAGGGCTTTCCTCCCTCCACCCCTTCCCCAGCATGTGTCCCATATCTTCCTTTTTTGCCCCCCCACCCCAGAGTGATAGTATAACTATTTCCTTCAGTGTATAGCTTGTTGTACATAAGGTATCGATTCTGTTGTTATTTGGGTTTGGTGTTTAAGTCTGATCATTTATTTCTACTGGATGTTCAGAAGGCTGTTTGGTCCTGGTACCATTCACTTTTATTTCCCCCCCTCAATTCATGAGACAGAACAAGATGATTCAAGTTGTGTGGTTCTGCTGGAAGAAGACCAAAAAAAGAAAAAGAAAAACATAACAAAAAAAAATCCAACAAATAACACTTAAAAATAGCTGCATAACTGTTGGTCTACCCCCCTTTGATTTACAGAACATTAATCTCATTAATCTCCTTCTACTTTTTCATCATACTCTAGATTTCTTGCTTTGATTTTTCAGACCTTCATTATGGCAGCCTTCATGACAATGTGGTTTGTGTTTCAACTGCTTAATTTCTACTCATAGGAAAGGAAAAAAAAACACTTGATATCTATGCCCAAATCTCAAAAATGATTGACAGTCAGGGGCACATCTCAGATGGAGGATTAATCCTGGCAAAGTAGACCTTCCGGTTAGCAGCAATAATGATTATTTAATGAGAATAATTCCCACTTTGCCCTATCAAATAAATTGCAGAGCTCAGCTCGGCTATGTGGCTTGGGATGCCTGAGCACAAATAGGCCCTTTTGCTCCAATAGTTTCCACATCCCAATCCAGAGCCCATCAGAGGCTGTGATTCAACAGCTGCAACCTTTCTCTCTGCTGAGTAAAACTGAAATCTGAAAGATGTATATGGGACCCTGGGCCATGTATCTTTGAAACATCCATTCTTTAAAGAGTGACGAAATTATTCAAAAACATAAATTGAACTCTGTTGGCCCAAGTGTTTACATAAATCAGTATATTTCAGATGGCATCCGATTATATGAAAAAAGAAGGTGTCATGTTCTTGGGATAGATGATGCCAACTGATATATATAAATTCAGCCTCGCACATTACTTTTCACTTATTCATCCAGGATATAGAAATATTTATATTCAATAAGGCAAAAGATAAGGATTTTTTAATGAGGGAAATAACTCTCTATGAAAATAAAATGGACAACTGGAGGAAATCATTTGCATAAAGAATAAAATCTCCAGACCCGTACATAAAAAATCCAGATAATCAGAGTAGTGTTCTGTTCCCAGTATCAAACCAAATATTGAATCTATCATTTCATATCCTCAATACAGTTGATGCCTCCATACTGCCAGTTTCTATGCTTAGGTGTAGATATATTAACACTTGCTTAGACAGGGAATAAATTTAGTGATATAGCAGTTTTGTAAAACTCTCACGCATATTTTAGATTGTGTAACACTATTCAGAGCAGTAGTAACTGAGGTCAGGCATCATTCTATTTTTCCAAAGATGAATAATTTAAAGACACTCCATATGGAATCACGCAGATCTTATCTTTAAAAGACCCATATGACTCTCATATCTATTATCGCTGGATATTATATGACACTATCAAATCCCACAAATGAATGAGACCGTTCTATGTCTATCTTTTTCCCTCTTACTCAATTTGTTCAGCATAAAACTGTCAATAATATGACTCAGTCCATGTCAGAAATCTTGTCACAAAAAAGCAGGGGAGTGCAATTAGGGCAGAAAAAGGATCACTATGTCAATGATAGTTAGGAATGATCACTCTGGACAAGATCTAGGTGTTGAAAGGAGATAATACCCCTTCAGAAACAAAATTGAAAATCACAGTCTAAAAAAAGAGAGAAGGGGGCATAGAGAGAAGAAAACTGCCTGCTCCAGAAGCGAGAGGGTAGGAAGAAGAGGACAGGAGGAAATTTGGGGACATTGGTGATGGGAAATGGGCACCGTTGAAGGGTATTAGATATCATATGACTGAGAATCAATCATCAACAACTTTGTAACTGTGAAAAAATCCACTGTATTATGAATAACCTTGTAAACAAAGTGTTTAAATGAAATTGTAAATCAAAAATAAATAAAGACCTATTACAAGGCCATCCAATTACTTTATCATATCAGTCAATTTGATTTTGAAAAGGAGATATTCGATTTAGCATTCCAAAATAATTTTTTTGGTTTTTGAGTCACACCCGGCATCACTCAGGGGTTTCTCCTGGCTCTCTGCTCAGAAATCTCTCCTGGCAGGCACGGGGGACAATATGAGATTGCTGGGATTCTAACCACTGTCTTTCTGCATACAAAGCAAATTCCTTACCTCTATGCTATCTCTCTGGCCCCGCATTTTCAAATATTTTTAACTGACATTGTCGCAATGTGTATTTCTTAATTTTCTGCCACAAAAGCAGATCATACTGTGTCATTGCTTTCTTAGTTTCCAAAGGTCTGTGATAATATCCTCTAAGAACAGCTGGAACAAGCAAAGCCTTAGATTTTCACAGTGTCTTGTAGCAAGTCTTCTTTGTTTTTCTCACCATTTTCCTGCTTCTTTTGGAAAATGATCTTTCTTAATATGCAAAGCTTTCACTTGCTTAACCCCTCAATAGATGTCTAGTTTCTGAGATTTACTGATTTCTCAGTCTGCCCTTTAGATTTTCCTGCAATACAAACTCTAATATCATTTAATGATCCACATATATAATCTCAAATGAACACCCCTCTGCCTTTGAATCTCAACTCTACTCTAATCTTCTTGGCACTGACTTGGCAACCTTCTTTGCATTTCCTCATTGTTGATCTCTCATTGTAGAATAAAAATTTCCCTTCTCACTTAGAACTTACATTCTTCCTTGTTTTATCCCTTCACTTCCATTGCTTTGTATGACCATTATTTTCATATGATACTATAATTTTTCTTCTAAGCCAAATGCATTCTTAGAGTTAAAGAAATGGTATTGATAATTCTTCCACAACAACAAAAGTATCTAGATGGCCTCCTCCCACTTTCTTTTTTTGATTTTATATCAACAAAACCATAGAATTTGAATTGTCTTGTTCTGCTTCATAAATCGAGGGTGGGGGGAGGATAAGTGGATGGAACCAGGGGCAATGAAGTCTCACAAACATTGAATGAAAATAAAAATAATCAGACATAAATACCAAGCCCAGAGTCAATGAAAATAGAATCAAAACTCCAATCTACAACAAGCTATATGCAAAGGGAACCTGTTACACTAGCAGTCCAGAGGGCAAATGGGGAAGATATTGGTTGCAATAAAAATTATTTAAAAAATTAAAAATAAAGCTTGTATGCTCACTACCAGCTATAGAAGTTATCACTTCTGGTTATAGTCTCAGAGTACTATGAAAACTTTCTATGTGAAGTATCCATTTGCTAGCCAACAGCATGATTGGCAAGCAAAAATAAATAAATAAATAAATAAATAAATATTGGGGCCCAGGAGATAGCATGGAGGTAAGGCGTTTGCCTTTCATGCAAAAGGTCATTGGTTCGAATCCCGGTGCCCCATATGGTCCCCCGTGCCTGTCAGGAGCAATTTCTGAGCATGGAGCCAGGAGTAAGCCCTGAGCACTGCCGGGTGTGACCCAAAAACCAAAATAAATAAATAAATAAATAAGATAAATAGATAGATAAATAAAAAGTGTTGACTTGTTTAATACATGAATAATAGAATCAACCAGTAATCGCTGTTTTCTATGTAAGTTGGGATGTGTGAAAACTAGTGTGTTCCTGCAGTAAATCCTTAATTGTTAATCAAACTCTTTAAAGGGTTAGAAGTGACAAAAACATAACTGACTACATTGAAGGAGAAATTAGGAAAGCAATTGAAAATTCAAGAGGCTATGTTTAAGCGTGGTTTTATATAGAGAGATATGGGAGTTTCTGTGATATGCTCTCTCTTTATGTGATATCATACTCTCTCTCTACTTTTTTCATCACTCCCACCCCTTAGCAGCACCAACTGTCTTATTATCCTGTCAGGCTCTTCTGTATTAGGAATCTTGTCTTGTTTCCTCTCTACACAGGTCAGTTATCTCACAGACTAGATAGAAGCCTACACTAGCCATCAATCAATTTTCCTGAAGAGAATTATTGAGCACTGTTGGAATCGTTTATCTGGATGTGTGCTTCTCTTCAGGGGCTCACCCAGAATGTAGCACTTTTATTCAACTCATGCCTTAGAAGCATCGGGACATCATTTTTCTCATAAGAATCTTCTATCATTTGGGGGTCTTCAAAGTCAAGATGGCATGCAGACTTCAGATTTCACCTGCTGCCATGGGGATGGGTCGTTTTTACTTGGAGAAGCAAGTGAATTTATACTCCTTCCTCAAATTCTCCAATGCCTCTCTGGGTTTTTACTTCCCTGGAACTAAAGCTTTGGTCAGATGAGTTACCCAGTGGGCACCAAAAGACTCTCATATTTTTTTAGTTTAGAGACACAGAGAGAGTAACTGCTAAGAAGTCTGTACTATTGGGTGTGTATTTCTAGTCTACTCCATGCTTGTGGTGTCCTTGGAGTCCAAAGTGACTAACAAATGAGGATTAAGATAAAATTGCCCCTGGGATAAAGTCTGGTCTACTCACAGTCACCTGGAGTTCATTCTGCCTCAATTCATAAAACCCCCTTCCCCATTTCACAGTCTTACACCAAGTCCCCGGTAGTTTGACACCTCTAAATATATACTTCGACACCAGCAAACTTTGACCTTTGTTCACTGGATTTTGGGTGACCCATTGTCCCCTTAACCATACTCTCCACCTTACCCATTCATTTATAATAGTGTGAAATTAAAAAAAAAACATTCATTTGGGGAGCTAGATTTATAGCACAACAAGTAAGATATTTGTCTTGCACACAACTGGCCTGAGGTTCATCCTTGGCATTCCATATGGTCCACCAAGCCTTCCAGGGGTAATTTCTGAGTGATTACTTGTGAGCCAGAAGTAATCCCTGAGAGTAACTGGTGTGTCCCAATCTCCAAAAATAGTTAGTTTAAAATAAATAACTTTCTCTCAAGGTTTACTAGGAAAAATATTTAGAATTTTGGATATATTTACTTGTACACTAATACATATGTAACACACGTACACACATATATTTTCTGTAGAAACATAAAAGCCAAATGGAAGCAAAAATGATTCATAATTTGTTATAGAAAACTTTTTTTAAGTTTGAAACCTAAGACAGAAACAATAAATTAAAAATAAACAAAAATAAATAAAATATTCCTGGGTTACCCAAGCATCATATACAAATTAAACTCAGAGAATTACTTACAATAATTTTCCTCAACATGAGAGTATGAATTCATGAATTCTAGCAATTCATGATAAGAAAAATTCTCACAGAAGCAAAATGAAAGAGTAATTCACCAAAGAAGACATAAAATAAATATTATTGATCCACATGAAAAGTTTTCTTAAAGAACATAAAAGAAATAAAGTAAGTTTCATATAATTCATTTAAAATGATACCATCTGTGATGCAGCAGACTATAACACTAGTTCAACAAACACTTTAGCACTTTAGGTAGCCCATAGATTTTAGATTTGCTGTGTGACACTTCAGGCATTGTTGAAAGTTGAGGATACTTCTCTGCCTTTTTACTGAATTTAATCATATTTGCAGATGTCACTTGATAATTGGCATAATATATGTTGATGCTCTTGTGATTGCCTTTATGCACCCACATATTTCATTATGAGACAATCATTGAGGGCCGGAGTGAGAACACAACAGGTAGAGTGATTGTCTTGCACACAACGCAACCCAACTTCAATCTCTGTTAACCTATATGGAGTTATCCCTGAAGTCAGAGCAAGGAGTAGTCCCTGTGCATTGCTGGGTATGACCTGAAAAGCAAAAACAAACGTACAAAATAGAGGAGAAGATGACTGGGTCAGGGGTAGTTGCCTGCTAGTTCAGAAAAGGGCAGATAGAGAAGAGTTGACTAAACTTGTTTTTGTTTTCCGGTCACACCCGGCAGCGCTCAGGGGTTACTCCTGGCTCTATGCTCAGAAATCACCCCTGGCAGGCACAGGGGATCATATGGGATGACAGGATTTGAACCACCATCCTTCTGCAAGAAAGGCAAATGCTTTACCTCTCCATGCTATCTCGCCGGCACCGAGTTGACTAAACTTGATTTCTGTCTTGGAGTTTCTTGGATTTCTGATTGAAGTTCACTGAGCTATGCCTAGGTTGGTCAATCCACAGTCAATAGTAGACTAGTACCACAAATATTCATCATAATATTATGTACAAAAGAAAGTATTTTTTTCTGATTCAGCAATAGTTTCTGTTTATGATTTTTTAAACCAGGCAACATTATATAAAGATGAAATATCACGAACACATACATGTCTATAAACAAGCATGCACAAATACATATATTCAACATTTACAACTTTTTCAGAGATGCAGAGTCTGTATTCATTATTATATTGGCTATGTTGACTCAATACTATTGAATTGAATATTTTATGTTTATAAAAATGTCTAATGCAAAATTGCACTGTTCTGTTAATGAGTGTGTAAAGGAAAGGATTAAATATGTAAAGATCTCATTAAAAATACAGACAGGTGAAAAAAATAGTAGACTAGTAAACAAGAAAATGATTTTAGTTTGGCCACTGACTCTCAAATTGACCACAATAAGATTTGTATAAAAGAAATTAATAAGAAATGTTTGATATTTTTGAGGAGTAACCCCTGAGCACTGCCGGGTGTGACCCAAAAACCAAAAAAAAAAAAAAATTTAGTTTGATATTTCTACTAGGAGAGTTGAGAAGCATGAAGGAAAGTGAGAAGAAAGAAAAAGAGATAGTCAGAAGTTAGAGGAAAAGAAAATCATGGCAAATTAATTGCTAATTTTTCTTAATGTTTATGGTAATTGGAGCTAGGATGATTGAGTAAGAAAAACAAATTATCAAACAAGGGGACAAAGCAGACAATGCTGAGCATAAAGAAGAAAAAACAAACATGCTCTTCATGCTGTTAACATTTAACCATTTCCCATTTTACATATAAGGACAATAATATTCAGAGCTTTTGCAGCTAACCCAAATACACGGGGAATTTTGTGGTTTATATAAAAATCATAGTATGATTTATGGGCATGATTCTCTGAGCGAATCCAGAATAAGCTGTTCTTTTAAGTAGTAAAATGGAGTAAAATGATGATTAAATCTCCACTAATTATGAGTAACTACTATTTTCTAGACCTAACTTTAGATACTCCTCAGATATTGTCAGTTCACATTAGGGGACCCTGCTCAGGATATTCTTCTTGAAAGTATAATAACTAATCATCATTTAAAGGGTTCAACTAAGGGAATTTTTATCAAAGGATAGTAACTCATGGGGCTATTCAAAGATAGCAAGGGCATTTATGGAAAGATTCAGAGAGATAATTTACATCCAGAGGTTCACTATTTCATGCCCTAAAACAGAAGTTGTCCACATGAAGACATTATCATAAAAATATTATTGTTAATTATTTGAAAGTGAAACTATAAAAGGTCACTTTGTATATCTGATCTCTGCATTGTAGTATTTAAGGATTTAAGGATTTAAGAACTCTGGAGTTGAGATAGTACAAGGATCAATAGTTTGTAAATCAGGCCCCAGATTGACCTCAGTGATATATTTGGATCCACAAAAATGAAACCCCACCAGTACCATGGAGCTCAAATAGCACTGCATCCTCAGATTTAAGTATTTAACTTTACCTAATAGTTATAAGTGTATTGTACCAGTCAGCAGTAGTCTGCTAGTAGTAATTCACCCTTGAAAAAAAGAAAAAAGGGGGGACACAGAGAGATAGCACAGTGATAGGGAGTTTGCCTTGCACTCAGCTTATCCAGGAAGGACAGTGGTTTAAATTCCATGGTCACCTTAGCCTGCCAGGCTCAATTTCTGAGTGCAGAGCCAGGAGTAGCCCCTGACCACCTCCATGTGTGACCCAAAAACCAAAAAAAAAGTAGGAACCTTTGGTCAGTTTTTTGTCAAGACTTACGGAAGACATCAATAGGGCAGTATATTCTCACTAAAGAGGGATTTTTGGAAACTGTAGAAGAGTGACCAGTCAGAGCAAAGAGTTTATACTTAGAAGTTACCAACTACCATATCTGGAATCTGAAGATTTCATCTCTCTGATGTATTTTATTTCTCTTTTAGTCCTTCCCTTCTGTCCCTCAAATTTTCTGCTACCATTCGTAGGAATCATCTTCAATTATGTAAAGATTTGCTTGTGTTGGTACATTTGTCTTTGTATATTTTTCTCTATGTGTATG
Source organism: Crocidura indochinensis (assembly GCA_004027635.1). Classification (NCBI taxonomy): domain Eukaryota; kingdom Metazoa; phylum Chordata; class Mammalia; order Eulipotyphla; family Soricidae; genus Crocidura; species Crocidura indochinensis. The sequence continues at coordinate 2,242 of PVKC010026497.1, read as the reverse complement.
TATACATGTGTTCATATATGCATGAGCACACATGTGGATATATGTGGATGCTAGAGAGGCCAAAAATCATAGATCCTTTATATGCAATAGGTAAAGTGATGATTTGATCATATGAGTAAGAAGTTCAGAAAACGGTGCCAGAGCAGTGGAGTGGAGCAGTAAGACATCTACTTTGCAGGTGCTAGCTTAGGACAGACTGCAGTTTGATCCCCCGGCGTCCCATTAGGTCCCCCAAGCCAGGAGCAATTTCTGAGCGTATAACCAGGAGTATCCCCTGAGTGACACACGGTGTGCTCCCCCCAAAAAAAAGTTCAGAAAAATTTTCCAATGATGTGTGGGTATTGTGGGTATGTAATTCTCCTGTCCTACACTCTGTGATTGTCCATCTTTAACCTGGCCTTTCACCCTTTGCCTTCAGCTTATTATTTTGTAATTATAAGTTTTATGTCTAAATGACACAAACTTTCCCCACCCAATTTTCCCTCTGTTAAGACTAGTTTTCTTGCATAATTTTAAATATTTGAGCATCTTAATACCAAAGTTTGACGTTGAGAATCTCTTTATTTATGCTATTTTTAGTATGATTAATATATCGCCTACCAGAGTCCAACTAGAAAAAACTATATGATGTTTTACAGTTGATAAGTGTGTGAAAATATCAGGACGAATATGATCAGGTTTAAGGAGGACAACTCAGAATGATTCTAACTTGGGACTACTGTCACCCATGGTCTAATGGGACAAGGGGATAAATTGGTGTCATCATCTATAGAAAATTGCATGAAAAGAATTGTATTACCACCAATCATTCCTCAAAGATATAGAAAAATAAGTTCTCTTTCCAATTTCACTCTTTTATTGGTTACAGTATCTACCCTCAGAATCTCCACACGTAGCCTCAAGCTTTGAAAAAGGCTACTCAAAGAGATGCATGTTTCCCAAAAGCTTCATAGAGCAGGGCTTCCTTTTGTTTTCTCTCTAGTATAATGGTAATTCTTGGCTTCATAGTGTAAGTGCATAGAGAAAATAGAAAGACATATGGTCTGCGTAAAGTATGTGTTTTTGTTGTTGGAATTTTTATAAAATAGGGATAGGCATAGGGAAAGGAAATAGACACAGATTCTGGTCACTGGTTAGTTCTTTGAACTTAGTCATTAAAATACTGAAAATTACCACCAGGGCAGGTGAAGTGACTCTAGAGGTAAGGTGTCTGCCTTGCAGGCGCTAGCCAAGGAAGGACTGCGGTTCGATCCCCCGGCATCCCATATGGCCCTCCTAAACCAGGGGCAATTTCTGAACGCTTAGCCAGGAGTAACCCCTGAGCATCACACAGGTGTGGTCTAGAAAAACAAAACAAAAATGAAAACAAACAAAATACTGAAAATTACCATAGACTGAGGCCACTGCTAATTATCTTGTTCCGTAAGATACACTAACATGAAGCCTTTTAGAACTGTAAAAGTACTTTCCATACAGGCTAAAAGAATGAGCTTAGAAAAATTTATGGAAACTCTATGGAAAGAATCCAGCTCCCATTTGTGCACAGGTAATATGCACAATAGTGAACTGCTTCTCAAAAATATTTAAATAGAGAAATTAAATTGCCTTATTATATTGAGGGTGAATCTATACACAGTGGACATGGTGGTATCTCTGTCATCGGTAAGATAAATAAAAGTGCATATCAGACAGGACAAGAAAAAAACAATCATGTACAAAGTGTCTTCAAAACTTACTAATTTACACCCACATGGTATCACTTGCTCTTTGCTACATCCTATACTATTGTTTTGTTCTCCCTGTATTACATAAATGTGCAAACTAAAGCCATAGAGATAAAACCACTTTTTTCAAGTGTCATTGTGAGTTAAGAAAAAAGATAGCTACATACAGATCTCTCAGGATTTGCAGAATCACACATGCTGTGGCAGTAGTCATTGTGATTTGATAACACAAAGAAATATATTTATTTTATGTAATTTTGTTCCCTGATATGCAAATGGTTCTGAGTACCACCAGGAATAACTTCTATGCACAGTACTAGAAGTTGTCTCTGAGAACCGATGGTTATGAGCCCCCACACACAAAAAGGAAGATAAGAAGTCAATGGAGTTTTATTGTGATGACTATAATGTGCCTATTTCTTTGCTCCATCTTTCATATAAAAGTGTTTTAGTATGATGGAACTTTACAACACCTCTCAAAAGTTATGGAAGTCCAAGATGCGGTGGTTGAACAAAGG
>PVKC010026496.1:0-16126 GCA_004027635.1 Crocidura indochinensis | reverse complement strand
CATGCTCAGAAATTGTTCCTGGCAGGCACGGGGGACCATATGGGGCACCGGGATTTGAACCGATGACCTTTTGCATGAAAGGCAAATGCCTCATCTCCATGCTATCTCCCGGGCCCCATATGGCCATTTTTTGAGAGAATTGTCCCCCAGCTTCCCTGAGCTTTCCCGAATGTTCAAGCACACCATGTGAAATCCCTTATGCCGCCCTGCTTCATCCTGACTTTGCCTCCTGCGGCCCCCAGGTAAATTGAGTTTGAGACTCCTGAGTTAGATGAATAAAGTTATCTAAATATTATTGATTTCACTTCATATTACACACATTAGAAAGTAGAATATAAACCTTTCTTTCGTTGGAGGAGGGGGTTCCACACTCAGCAGTGTTCCAGGTTTAGTACCAGTGAGCCTCAGGGTTTATATGCATTATCATGGGTCAAATATATGCCTACTTTATGTAATGTGGTTTCTTTACTTTCTGTAATATCTCAATAGCCCAACATATACTTTTTTTCAGGCATAAAATGTATTGGCAATTCTGTTTGAATTGTATCTAGATTATAATTAAATCTGCGTCATGGAAGAAATGCAATAATCTGGGGTAGAATGAACTTAAATTACTTTATTTTTATTATATTCATTTTCTTAGTTAAAGATCCTAGAAAAATATCTTAAAAGTTAGTACACAGAGGATTATGTGCCACTAAATGAACAAGATTTCTCAGATTCTCCAATCCCTCTGATTTCATCACATATATAACTCAGAAGTGTATAGATGTGTAACAAATGGAACAAATAAATTCAATTATATGACTTTCCTATTCAATACCACTAACAGTCATATTTTTAATATTTGAATATTTAGTTTAATTTATATTTTAAAACTTAGCAACCATTATAACCATTATTTTACTAACATTAGTAGCTTTTATTTAAAAATATTGATTGAGATTCTGTAGTTTACAATATTACTAGTAATGTTTACTCCACATTATCATTTAAATATGTGTTATCTTCAAGACATTCTCAAGAATTTATAAGCTTGACAAGAATGAAGATCAATTGAAACATTGCCCTGTATTTAACATAGCCATGCCCTAGAAATCCTTGGTTCTATAAAGCATTTATTGTAATCAAGATTCACTTTTTAAATCCTTATAAAGAAGAGACTCTATTGATTGAGCTTCTAGCAAGTGCAGTGTATAATGATTAGTGAGCAAAAACAAATTCTTACAATGTTTAGACAGAAAGAACGGACTGAAAGTTCCGCTCCAATACTGAGTGAGTGTGATGAGTCCCTTAACTCAAGTTCCAGCAAAATTAAAAATTGTTGTTGATTTAGAAATTCTGATGAAACACTTTCTGACCATATTTTATGTAAAACTCTTTTAAGTGCTATGTGCTCCTACCTAAAAAAGAACACAGAGGACGAAGCATACTTTTTACTATATAATTTCAGCAATTTGCTTTTAAAGCAAATGTGAAAATCAATTCTGAAATAGTTTAGTCATAAAAAAACTGAAGATCTATACCAATTTTTTAGGAAAGGTAAAATAATAATAAATGCAGAATTTGGATGCCCATAGTGTCCCTAGATGGAGGAATATGAGTTATACAAACAAATATTTGTCTTAATGCTCCTTTTTTAAAAACTGAATATCTAAGTAAATATTTAAAATCTATGAAAATCAAAAAAAGCATTTTGTTGTCAGTGGAACTGATTTTTGGGGTCACATACAGAGTAGCTCAGTGATTACTCCTGGTAGGATTTCGGAGCCAATTTATGGTGCTGGCTCTAAGTAGAGTCAACTACTTGCAAAGTAGGTACTTAGAACTGCAAGTAGATTATTCAGTCACAGAAAAAAAAGTCTTTGTTTTTGTTGTTTTTATTGTTTTGAAGGTCACACCTGGTGGTGTTTAGGGGTTACTCCTGGATAAGCACTCAGAAATTGTTTCTGGCAGGTTGGGGGAACTATATGGGATACCCAGGATTAAACTCGGGTGCATGCAAAGCACTTTTGTTCCGGTTCCTAATCACATAAAAATCTTAAGAAACTGTGCCTGATTTTAAGGAACACATACAGAATTTAATGCTTCAGAAAATTTATCTTTAATTGCTTTAAACAAAAAAGATGATTAAAACAACAGTAAATGCAATTTAAGGAAAATATCAGAGGTCCCTTAGTTATTTGGAAAGCTATCATTGGTTTAACCAGGTGTTTGAGTTTTTCACAGTTTATACAGTTTTTAACAGCTTCTTGCTCCCCATATATATCCTGAGTCCTGACAAATATTCTACCACAGACCCAAGAATAAACTTCGCAGCAGGAAAATGTGATCTCAAAATGTAATACTAAACAGCAAAAAACAAAAGTCAAGTGTGAACCAATCTGTCTTTGGACAAAGCATTTGTCAAATTGGTCTTACAGGCCACTAACTACTACTATTCACTAACAGTAGCAAGAAATAAAAGTGGTCTTCAGACTGTCAATTAAAATGGAGAGAACTTGTGGAAGAGAAGACAGAATACCATTAAAAAAAGAACGTGTGTGGTAGTACAGTAGTAGAGATTTGCTTTGCAAGAAACCTATGTGATTGTATCATCAAAGTTGTTTCCTGAACCACAAGTGAATCCCAAACCCCCCCAAAATTAAAAGAGAAATCTATCATCTATAACCTCTAGTTATTTGGTATTTCCATAAGCAATTGGTTTACATATTGTCCCTTTTCATAAAAGAACAAAGGGAAGCAGAGCAATGAAAGAATGCCTGTGGGTTTATTGTGAACCACATGGGATCCTGGTAAGATCAATATGTCTGTGCTCTGTTAACTTAGAAATAGTTAGACTATAGCAAAATTAAGAAAATTTTCCTTCAGAACAGAAAATATGTTCTGGGGCCATATAAAAGAGGAAGTCAGAAATAATTCCTTTATGATAGGGTATAGGAGCATAAAACTAAGAATTAATCTTAGTAAGTATAACTCATCTGTCTGAATATTCATTTGGATGACAGGAGTTTCTAAAGACAAAAAACAGTTCACTTGCTGTTTTTTTATCAAAACATTAATAAGGAAGTGATAACATGTGTTATTCATTCTAGATATGGATAAGGAGAACTCAATGAATATGCAGGTTTATATATTTTTATAGTTACAAGTTAGAGAATTCAGTGAAATAGCTGAGTCAATCTATTTCCTTTTCACCTCAAATCTCATCATGGCAGTCAAAAACCAGATGGAGTCTATTTCAGTCAAAGCAGTTTCCACAGCAGGGCTCAGGAATCCCAATGATATGTTGTGGGGAAGAAGATGCAAGAGAGAGTGAATGAGGTTGCAATAAAGCAGGAGGCCTGGGAAGGGCCACAGATTCTGTAAGAAAAATCTACAGTGGTTCATTAAAGATTTGATATAGTCTGCTGCCTCAAACCATATCCAGATATCCAGAGGAAATTAAGAAAGACCACCCAGAACAGCTCACAGCGACAACACTAATTTAGAAATAAATTAAACAGTGAATACTTTGAGTGATATGTGCCTCATTTTTTTTGTTTTTTGGGGCCACACCTATTTACTTTCAGGGGTTACTTCTGGCTATGCACTCAGAAATCGCTCCTGGCTTGGGGGGACCATATGGGGGCCAGGGAATCTAACCTTAGTCCGTCCTAGACTAGTACATGCAAGGCAGATGCCTTACCTTTAGTCCCACCGTTCCAGCCCCTATGTGCCTCATTTTAATCCAATTACTGGGTCCAGTAAGAAAGAAGAACATGACAATGAAGAGGGAAGCACTTTCATTTTTCATTAGTAATAAGTACTTTAAAGTCCTTCAAAACAGATGGGTAAACTCAGAAAGCCCAGTATACATATCTGATTGCAATTAGCAGTTGTAGGCATGTATGTTTTCTTGCCACCCTGCCTTGAGCGCAAAATCCTTCTCAGAAGCTCTTAATGTATATGTAGCCAGCAGGCCTGAGAGATAATATAGTGGGTAGGACACTTGCCTGGCATGAGGGTAACCCAGGTTAAATCGCTGGTATCCCTTTATGGGTCCCCAAACTCAGCAGGAGTGATCCCTGAATGCAAAACCAGGAGTAAACCCTAAGAATTATAGTGCATTACCCCCAAAACTAAGAATAAATAAAGAAAATTAAAAATAGCAATATACGTAGATTTGGGGCTGGAGCGGTGGCTCAAGTGGTAAGGCCTTGCCAGCGCTAGCCTAGGTCAAACCGATATTCAATCCACCAGTGTCCCATATAATACCCCAAGCCAGGATCGATTTCTGAGTGCATAGCTAGGAGTAACTGTGAGCATCACTGGGTGTGGCCCAAAACACAAACAAACAAAACAAAACAAATTATGTAGATTTAGGTTTTATTTTTTCTTTAAGAACCGTGATTACAAACATGTTTGTAGTTGGGTTCCAGTTATATAAATAAAAAAAGAACGCCCCTTTCACCAATACAACTTTCCCACCACCAGTGCCTTCTACCTGTCTATGCCCCCATCCCTTAAATATCTTAAATAATAAATATTTATATTTTAAATAACATATTTTAAATAAAAAATTCACTTCTGAATTTTGAATTTGATGTGGCAAAAGAAAAAGCAGTTCTTGAAATTAATGATAATAAAAATAGAGTTTCTGCAATGTCAAGGTATAGGAATATTTTAAACCTCAAAGATATATTTGCAAATGTCAATGTCTAAAAAAGAGATGCATGGAGTAAATGACTGAAAGTAAACAATGATAAAAACAAACCGTTATCTAGTGTGACTGAGCCCCGAGATGCCATCTTAGTTTGTCCACTCTTTGTATCCAAGAACATCTGTGGACAGAAAAGCTGAGAGATTATTTTAAACATAGTAGGATTAAGGCATTAAAACATAGTGTTATGGGATGTTTCCATTGGAGTCAGTGATTTCCCATGGTATTTTTTACCTGTGATCTTATATAAGATCCCTTAAGGATTATTATGGGCCTTTGTTTAGAAGGCTGATTACATATCTGTTCTCTCTATGCTGCTGTCACGCGGACCCAACTTAGACCTCAGGTGATTAGACCCCATTTATACAGCCTTGAACCCTGGATCCTTGACATAGAATCGACACAGTTCTTCACAACAGCTACAAATCTCATCTGGGACATCCTTAATACTGCTAGGCCACCAACAAGTGCCAGCTCTAATATGATATCTTGACAACGAGGAAAATGGGAATAATTTGACCTAAAAGCAGGTTATCCTACCTCACCAGCTAACAATAAGACAAAATCAGAAGAATTGTCATCCTTTGGTCTGTCCAAAAACCAAGATCGCGATTTGCAGATGACTGGCTGCTAGAACCATGACTGAACTGTATATATCTTGGGACCAATAAAAAAGCCCTAGTCTAGGGTTTGAACTACGACCTACACAGCAATCATGATACCCAGTTCCAAAGGTCTGGCAGAGACAATTGCAAGGGAATGGAGCTTCTGGAAACACAATGAAAGACGCTATCCTATGTTTAGTGCAAAGACCAAGACCACCAACCACAGAAGATGGATTAAAATGACACCGAGGGAACAGAACTTCTAGAACCACAAAGAAAGACTTCATCATAAGTCCCACTCCTGGACCTGTGCAGATACTGAGATCTCTAGATACAGAGGTCTGATTTTATCACCCAGGACGGAGCAGAAGTCTTCCAAACACATCGAAAGCACAAAGGGGAGAATAAATGAACCTGAATGGAGTCTATAGTTAATCCCATGACAATATACTCCAAGGGTAGAGAAACCCCATAGCTCTTAGGCCAAGCGAATTCCTTTTCAAATGACCCCAATATTTACTGTGCCGGTGCAGAAGGGACAAAAGGCAAAAAGCACAAAACATTTTTTAATTTTATATATTATTTTTATTCATTTATTATTATTTTTATTTACCTATCTACTTTTTATCAATTTCTTTGTCTTGGTATGGTTATTGAAATTGTTGTCCCCATTTATATTTTTTATGTGCTCTTCCATGTTTTTTAACCCAAGACCATGGCTTTCTTTGTGGTTTCTATCCTTATCTTTGGAGTGCTCACTGGATATTTGACACTTCTTTTTGTACTTTTGGGGTGTTTCACCTTCTTTTTCTCCTTCATCTCTCAAACTGACAATGAGAGCCTCTAGAAGGATTCCGCCCATTTTTGGCATATTAGACTTTTACCCCAGTTTGTTACTTTTCTCTTTTTCAAACAAAACCATATAACTTGAACTATCTAGTCCTGCCTCCCAGTTAGAGGGGGAAATAAGGGAGGCACCCAGACCAAGACCACTAAGTAGTAACCTAGGTAGAGAGGGGACCACATATTCTAGCAGCTCTGGGGGTGAGGGAGGAGGATATGGGAGGTAGGATGAACACGGAGGTGTAGGGAGGACAAATAGGTGATGGGAACCCCCCTGATAATATGTAAATATTATCCTATAATATTATTGTCAACAATACGTAAGCCACTATGATCAAAATAAAAATTATATTAAAATAAACTTAATTATTTTTACATTACTTTAAGAATTATAACCATAGATATATATTTAAATTAATCATTAAATAACTCATAACAGAATTTATAAAGCTATAAGCTAAATCTTACTATAAAAATCTATCTTTGAGGCCAGAGAGCACAAAGGTTTAGACACTTACCTGAGATGCAGCTAGCCTAGATTCAGTACTTGCACACAGATGTGTATGATATCTGAACACCTCTGGGTCTGGTACAAAAGTAAAAAAAAAGAAAGAAAACATTTAGCTCTTACCTCTAATGCCACCACTCTGGCCCCTAACTCTTTAAAATCATAAAAAAAATTTAAAAATACTCTTCTCAATATAATTTAAATACTTGATTAATATATTTGCATACATTTGTTGAGCCTATTGATTGTGGTACATATTCTTTGAGACTAAGGAAGAAAATATTTCAAATTTTGTTTCTTTTTAATGAAATAGCAGTTTTCCCCTTTAGAAGTGATAACATTTATAAATCCCATACTAAGAATAAATGGAGCAGAGGTATTTGATATAGTAATTAAATGGTATTATTATATATTCACTATTCAGAGTTGGGGCAATAGTATAGTATTGATATAATAATTGACTACTATGATTCATCATCCAAGATTCAGATCAAAGCAATAGTATCATGTATAGGGTACTTTCTTGCAAGCAGCAAAAGTCCTTTAAGGTCTCTCAAACTCTTCCATCAGTGATCCTGAACACAGAGTCAGGAGTAGATTCTGTGCACTGTCAAGTATATCCTAAAATCCAAAATAAATTTTAAAAAAAGCGAAAAATATTCAAGATGTTTATAACAATTATTCAATCATTGGATTTATAAAGCTATATGTACAAAACATTTAAATAAACTGGAGCAAGTATCTATTTTATCTGCCAAGAATTGCACAATTTTATGTAATCTTCAAAAATAAATGCAACCTTCCCTGTTCTACACAGGAAATGAAATGATACCAGATAATCTAGACCTCTGATTGGTCATTCGATACATAATTGATTTTTTTTTTTTGCTGTATATGTTGTTATTATTGTCTGGTTCTTAAGCAAATCTATTTATGCTGTTATTATTGCCTGGTTCTTAAGCAAATCTATTTGTCATTTTTCAATACATACTCTTTATTGGACATAACATATCAGACAACAAAAATAGCTAAGGAGCAGTGCTATATGTGGGTTGGTTATGTGATGGTTGAGTTGAGTTGTTGGGTTTGCAGTTCTGGACATTGGAGGTACTGTTGAACTCTTTTAAACTATAGTGTGGTAACACTAAGGACATTTTTGAAAAAAATCATTTTGCTATTCTTATCCTAGAGAAACCTCGAAGCTATTTATTTCTACTCTAACTTAACCCTGGAAGATAATATAAAAGCAAAATATTTAAACAAAACTTCAAATGATGGAAAAAGCAAAGAGAAAAAATTGACAGAGAAAGAGCCAAGAGAAAACAAAAATAGGCCAAGGAAAGACAGTGCAATAATGAAAAAAATGTTAAAGTAGACTGCAAGAATATAAAATCTTATTAAAACAAATAGTGTTGGAATCCCCTTTGACACTATTCCTGAATCACGTGGCAGATGAAATCTCATGTAGAGCAACTTTTCCAGTAATTTTCTATAAAGTACCTCCAATTTTCTATAAAGTTTCAGAGATACCACTCCAGAAATGGGGCAGTCAGTGCCAAGAGGGGTAAGTATCCCCATGATTTGTGGTTGCTTGCAAATTTGACTCTGGACCATCCCTTCTGAATCACAGAGATCGGGTAAATAAGATTGTTTATGGACCATGCCGCCATTGTTAGCACCCACTGTAATGATCCTTGGACACACGTAGTCCCCTATGCTGATGTTTAAACTTCTCCCTGGTTCCTCATGTCTCTCTGGTTGACCTTCTTTTATATCATTTTTTTTAATCCATGGCCTACTTTCTCTTGCCCTATATAAGCATTGTCAAATTAGAATAAAGTGTCTATGTTCTTACCCCAATCATGAGCTGATGGGAACATTCTCCATTCTAAATGCATCTAGAGGATGCATTGTCCACTACCAATCCACTAGGTAGTAATAATATAAAATTTATTTTAAAATGTGCCTGAAACTTAAAAGATCGTAGGTTTATGTTATACCATTAGTTATGTTTTGTTATTGAATTTAGTTCAAACCTTACTTTTATTTTAATAGAACTTATTATAAAGAACTTAAGAAGATATTAACCTACTACTTAAAATTTTTTTCTTTTGATATTTAGGGTCTTAAATATCAAATGTTTAATGTGTCTAAAGATATATTGTCTGAAGTCAAGTAATATGTACTCAGATCCAGTTCAGAGTTAAGCTAATAACAGCAAAGAGCTACTGGAAAAGTAACATGAATTTTTAACACCAGTTTATCTTTATCTAAGGCAGAGGTAAGAATGTTGCATCTTTGAGTAGGCCACTGTTACATAACACAAGTAAAATCTATAATTGAAATAAGACTCTAACATACAATAAATGTTTTCTTTCTGTTATTATTTGGTGATTATCTAGAAAGTCATCCCAGCTCACCTCATGAAGCTCACCACAAAGAGTGATGAGTTCAGTTAGAGAAATAACTACATTTTGATCTGTCCTAATAATGAGAATGTATGAGGGAAATGGAGAGCCTGTCTAGAGTACAGGCCGGGATTGGTTAAGGAGGAGGGAGATTTGGAACAATGGTGATGAGAATGTTGCACTGGTGATGGGCTGTGTTCTTTACATGACTGAAACCCAAACACAATCATGTATTTGCATGTGCAAATAAAATCAGGTGTCTAAATAAAATATTAAAAAAAACATACAAAAAAAACAAACAAAAAATAGGAAATAACAGAAATTGGCACAAAAAAAAGAAAGTTATCATTGATTTCTTTCTCTAATGTTAATTACAGCAGTGATATAGCTATAAATAAATATTTCTTCATTTTACATTCTAGTTGAGCAGTCAAATATTTCTCTGAGGATTAGACGGGAGAAACATGTCTCCAATCATAGCTACACATATGTACTGTTGTTTCTAATTCAGTGCATAATTTCTTCAGAGAAAGCAAGAAATAATTAAGACAGAGAAAACCAAAAACATAAATTTGTGAGCTTGAGTTACCATTGAAATTTTATATACCCAGAAGACTTCAAAAAGGGGAAGAGTTATGGTTGTACTCATATTATTTCTTTTCCTGATAATTGGTTTTCCAGAGAATGGGTCCCATATAAGATCCTTTCCTGACAAAGAAAAGGAAGAAAATCTATATTATACATTTATTTTAAAAAAGCTAGATCGTCACACAACTGGTGATTTATTTTTATTTTATTATTGCCGACTGTATTTATTCTGCTTCATCTGGGCTAATTTATATAAAGGCATGTACTAGAGATATGATTTTTATGTTTGGACTCAAATAAATTGACATTGTTAGAATAAATCAAGACCATTCCACTACTTTATATAGGTTGAAAATAATGTTTTATATGAAGAATGTGCAAATAAAATATTTCAAAAGAAAAGACATTTCTTTGAAAAATATAGCTTAGTCATATCAAATTTATAACGGCACCTAAGGAAAGAAAACATTTTTGATTCTGTTTTAAAATATTCCATATTGTAAAATTAATAAAATTTTCTTATTCAAATGATTCATTCCTGGCATGTAATAAGAATCACATTATATTATATGGATTTAAAATCAGTTAAATAATGAAAAAGCATAATGAGCACATTTATATTTTACATTTATAAAATGCCCATATATATTTATATTTGTATTGCATGACACAACACTCATGATAGCATGGATGGAATTGCACATTATTTTTCTTTTAAAAAAGTTTTACTTTATTATTGTTGGTAGGGAATGTTGTGATTTTCTAGCTTTGGCTTCCATAATTAAAAAGCCAAACAATATTGTTACAAAAAAAAAGGATAGCAGATAAAGGAAATACATCTCAAGTATCTAAAGGATAAGGATATGTAGGCTTCTTCTGAGGCTAAATTGAAATATAAACAAAGTTGGACAATATAAATAAAAATGTAATCCAGGTCTAAAATGATAGAACTAATTGTCAAGAAAATGTACTATTATGAGCTTATCTTTCAATGTCATGTTATACTAGTCCTGTTATTCATAGCAGCTCAAAACAGAAATAATCTGTGACTTGTTATAAATATTTTAAATATATATTATTTTAAATATTAATTTTTAAATATTATTTTAAATGTTAATGTTTTAAAAGATATTACTTCCCAATAAATAATCATTAAAGGAAGTATGCAATTACATTTTTCAGTGGCACACATTTATCAAATCCCTAAACCCATACTATGCAGAGCAAGTTAGAGAGGGGAAATAATATTCATATAAAATATAAAGCAATACAAAAATAAGAGGAATAGAAAATTGTGTAGGATGTTTGCCTTGCATTTCTCTGAACTTGGTTCCATTCCTAATACCACATATGTGGTCGTGAACATCTCCAGGAGTGAGTAACAAATAGGTTAATCGACCAAACCTGAGAACTGGTCTCCAAAACTGATAAACTATAGATGTGCGGGGTAGATCGAGGTGGAGAAGGGTGTAGTTTTGGAATATTGTGTGCATATAAGCTCATCATTAAATATATTGTGGTCACAGAGTCTAAAATTCAAAATATTATATCACCTTATAATTTCTACTTGACTCAATTTTTGAAAAAGATGCCAAATTAAATATACATCTCTTCACATATTCTTATAGCTATATCGCTTGATATGAATAGAAAATTATGGTCATCACTATCATTTATATCTGCAAGTATTAATTTGTGCTTATATATCATACTGACCATGTCAGGTGAAGTATGCATCTGTGTGTTGTATTTTTGTATACAAATGTATTTTTAACTCCTATGGAGACTCGTTAATTTGATATCAAATTATTAGAAAGCTATTAGTATATACTTTCTGTATTTACTGTTAGGGTAATTTTTTAAAATAAGTTTTATAAAAGTCTTAGAGAAATATTTATTTTCAGTCATTCTAATATATAAGATATTAAATATTTTCTAAAAGCACATAAAGTGCTAAGAATTGAGATTTTTAAAGCATGTCTCCAAATTTTACTTACATTGCTTCTTCTGGTTGTTTTTTTTTTACCATTTTAAATCATTTTTATTTTGATCAAAGTGAATTACAAATCTTTCACAGTAACACTTTAGGTACATAGTGACATTGAATCAGGGATATTTCCACCACCAGTGTTGTCTTCCCTCCACCCCTATTCCCAGCATGCATCCTATAACTCCCTCCTTTATCCCCTGGTTGCTAATATGAGTGGTCCCCTCTATGTCTAGCTTGTTGTAGATTGGGTATCAATTTTGTTGTCACTGGATTTTATAGATTAATTCAACAAAATTATTTATTGATTGCTTGTAAAGGTAAAGTTCTCTGTCAAAGAAAGTCTTAAAATTTAGTATTACTATAAAAAATAAAAATAAAAAATTAATTAAAGTAATAGATATTCACGAGTACTATGGAGAAGACAACAGTGCATCATTTATTTTTGGTATTTTTAAAAATGTGTTGAAAAATATACTAAACATTTGATTCAGAGTGTGGATTGAATAATGCATTATTATCCATAATGTTTATATTCTAGAAAATATGACTCAAGTAAACAAGTAATATGATTGATATAGAAAGCTCACACAGAAATATAGTCTAGTAAGGGAAAAATAGAATAATGTGTATGACATGTAACTGCATACAAATAACCCATATTTGAGCCCCAGAAGCACACATTGTCCCTCATGCACTGCCTGTTGTTCCTGAACACAATACCAGGTGTAACCCTGAGCATAGCTAGGAAGGGTTCCCTAATAAATAGAAAAGTAAAGTATATTCATCAAGGTTGAATTAATTAACATCAAAAAACCTCAGTTTCCTTATTCTTAAAATGCTTGAATGGTTTCGTAGAAGCATCCCTGTGGTGATTAAGTATAGCAATATATGTACTATGATGAGTGTCCAAAGTTGAGGGTGAAACTTTGGAATAACTCACAATGAGTAAGGGAAAATCAGAATCATTGACAAATCCACCCGTCTGTAATGATAAAGAGTTATGAAGTTGTCTTGTGAATACGGAATGCATGGAGCATAAAACTGATGTTTATGCAAACTACGAAGCAAGTGATTTTCACAGTACTACAGTGTATCTCAATTCCTATTTAATTTATACATTTTAAATATGACATAATTTTTACATTTTCTTTTATATCTGTTTTTGTTTTTCCAAAGTCATGTAATGTTTCCTCAACATTTCCATTAAGATACATAGTAATATCTAAAAGTTAACATTTCCAAAATAAATTTAGTTTATCTCTTCAGACATATGGCACAATCAAACTTGCTATTCCTACAAGAGGCTACAGAATCTACAAATATGTTAAAACACAACTATACTTGGTGGAATCTATTCATCCATTTTCTGATAAAAGAAGCATGTTTCATATAGTCTCATCTTTCCATTTTCATTGATGCTATCCATATTCAAGTCCTCACGTTTTTGTTTTCTCCTTGTTTAATACAACTGATAAATTATTTTCCTGTCACCTTCTTGAGATCCTATAAAACATTCACAAAATTAATTATAAGCTCATAGCATATGATGAATTTTTCTAAAACTTTGCAATGATTTAGTTATAAAAATAGAATTAATTATAAAATCTCAACATAGCTTACATAGTTATAGCACATCTGAACAATTTAATCCCCTATAGTGTATTTGATCTCTTACTGTTTAGGATTTTACGATTTCTATATTGAACATAAATTAGCATTATAGTTAATGTGATCCTAGAATATAAATGTAGAAAATAAAGACAATATTTTAATAAATCTATAAATGAAAATACCTATTATTAAAGTCAGGAGAATTATACATAAACACACTAACCACACTTGATAATTATTTAAAATAGCTAATATCTTTACAGTTTACTAATACATGGATAATTTGCTTATGTTACAATATACATTTTACTAAATTTAGTAGTTAATGTGACACAATTTGTATCCTAAAAATATAGAGGAAATTAACTTTAAATATCTCAAAACTTAAACAATTTATATGTGTAGGTTGTAAAGTTGTAAAAGGATATTTTTCATAATTTATAGTTTGTCATATTTATACAAATGGTGTGCTATATCTAAAATCAGACATAATAAATGTTTAATAATGAAATTGCTCTTGTAAATAAATGATTCATAAGATTAGACAAATGAGAAACACCATTTCTTGCTATACTATTAATTCTCAAGAGACGTGTGGTATATTTTTCAGTACTTTCAATTTTTAGAGGAAAGGTTGAAGAAAAACAACTAATTTCTCCATCCCCAGAGCAACCCTAAATTAAGATTTCAATTCATTGACAATGAGCTCAGATCATTCATTACATCACATTTTTGTGGCCAGAACTTCCTTTTGCCAAAGAATTTTGGCAGGTCAACTGACACCAGTGAACAACATATTGCATTGTACCTTGTAAAGATGGAAACCACCTTGCTCCTCTGCAGCCAAATCTGAGCCTCAGCATGACAAAAACCGTTACTTTTAAGGTTTTTCATTATGGCAAGTCTTTAAAAAACATCTTTATTCTCCTTGAACATTTTATAAACATGAAAAAACAAAGATAACTTGGACTTTATCCAGTCATAACTTTGGGTAAAGAATGGGTAGTTATTAAAACATGTCAACAGACATTTTAATTCTATCTTCTGCTGAGCAGTTTGAGAAATAAATGTGGAATTAATGCTTTGAGGTCAAATATTTTGTCATGGATTTTTTATAGCTGCAAATGTTGTATGTGTTATTTATTGTATTCAGTATGTCAGTGCATATATAGAAAAATACATATTAACTGAATACTTTCAAAGCATTTAACATAACCCCTTACATATGTAACAAAGTTAAACTATTTTACTACAAAAAGTTCTCCAACCAATGTGAAATGATCTCTTACTTGCCTATTGTACTTGTATCATGACTGAATATTTAGGATGAGAATCAAACTATAAATCAGATATTAAATAAACATTAAAACACAATCTCCAGCCAAAATTTAAATAGTTTCTCCAAGTTATGGGAATGTAAATACACAATTACTATCTTGTAATTTATAATTTTATGCCAACGTGGCAATTAGTAGTCTTATTACTCTTTGATACATAAGTCATGTGATTAGAAAGATTTCAAATTGTTTCAAATATAATTTACACTTTGATTCATCTTTTTCCATTTATATTTGAAAGAACAAACCTTTTTCATTCTTTAATTTCATCTTTCAAAATAGAAACTAAAATGCAAACTGATTTTCAGTACACCAATTCTATACTATATTTTCTACTTTAAAGACAAAATATGTTTATTTAGAATAGTCTTAACTATCTGGTGTAGAAAAGTATTTTACCTTTGTTCTGTTTTTCAGTCATGCCGGGTAGTGCTCAGGGGATCACATGAAGTGATGGAGATCAAAAAAGCAGCAAAGAGGCCAGAGAGACAGCAAAGCAGTAAGGTGTTTGCTTTCCATGCGGCCAACCAAGACACAATCCACAGCATCTTTTTTGGTCCCTAAGCACCGCTAGGAATGACCCCTGAATGCAGAACCAAGAGTAACCCCTGAGCATCGCTGTGTGTGATACAAAACCAAAAATAAGATGAACAAAAGCAACAGCATCATGCAAGCCATGATTAGATTACTAAATTCCTTCATTATCATTTACTTTTCACTCATTACCCATTACATTCACTCCTGCCAATGTAAAATTATTTTCATAAATTTAAATGCACCTTAACCATGCCTTCAACTACTCATATCATTGCTATGCTAGTTTTACATCATTGCTATTTCCTCTTTATTTACCCTAGTACCTAAAGAGACTTACACAAATTTCAAAGAGGCAAACTAACTTTATGCAAAAAAATGTATTTTGTTAACTTTTGAAGGCTAGAACAGCTAATAGATGAACTGTGTCTTTAAGAAATAAGATCTAATCTAAGAAAATCTTGGCTTTCCATAATAAAGTTGATGCAGAAACTGTAAATATATGAGTGAATTTTGACATTTTTTCATTGTATAAAATTGTGATATATAAACAAATGCAGTCTCACACAACACATTTTTGCTATGATACATTAAACCTCTTATATAATAGATAGTTATACAAATAAAAACTTTAAAATCATCTGTGGAAAGTATCTGAGATCTTAAATTATATTCAATGATTGATGATTGACATTAAAGCAGAGTAAAATAGGATTGATTTTTTAAATAAATCTCCATAATTAATAAGTAAACTCTGCCTATATTCTATTTCTTTTTTTCTTTTTTTATATATTTTTATTTTAATCATATTGGCTTACATATTGTTGACAATCATATTTTAGGTACAAATTAATGTAAAGTCAGGGGAACTCCCATCACCAAATTGTCCTCCCTCCATCTCCATTCCTGTCCTACTTTCCATATCCTCTTCCCTAACCCACGGGGTTGCTAAATCAAGTGGCCCTTTTTGTGTCTAGCTTACTACTTAGTGGTCTTACAC
>PVKC010026495.1:0-16138 GCA_004027635.1 Crocidura indochinensis | reverse complement strand
ACTCCACCACTCTTTGTGGCAAGCTTTATCATGAACTCATCCTTCTGGCCCTTGTATCTACTATGTTTGGGTGTTATTACCATACTTTTAAAAAAAATATTCCATAGGGACTAGAGAGATAGCATGGAGGTAGGTCGTTTGCCTTCATGCAGAAGGATGGTGGTTCGAATCCTGGCATCCCATATGGTCTCCCAAGCCTCCCAGGAGCGATTTCTGAGTATAGAGCCAGGAGTAACCCCTGAGAGCTGCCAGGTTTGACCCAAAAATAAAAATAAAAATAATACCACAAATGAATGCAATCATTATATCTATCCCTCTTCCTCTGACTCATTTTGCTCAGCACAAAATTCTTTTTTTCTTTTTTTTAATATATTTAAACATCTTGATTACAAATATAATTGTGATTAGGTTTAAGTCATGTAAAGAACACCCCCCTTCACTAGTGCAACATTCCCACCACCAATGTCCCAAATCTCCCTCCATCCCACCCACCTGTACTCTAGACAGGCTTTCCAGTTCCCTCATTCATTCACATGGTTATGGTAGTTCTCAGTGTAGTTATTTCTATAACTGCACTCACCATTCTTTGTGGTTAGCTTCTTGAAGTGAGCTGGAAGTTCCAGCCCTCCTCTCATTGTCTCGAAGGATTGTTGCAAAAGTGACTGTTATTTTTCTTAAAACACATAGATGCGTGAGACTATTCTACATCTATCTCTCTCTCTGACTAATTTCACTCAGCATGATAGATTCCATGTACATCCATGTATAGGAAAATTTCATGACTTCATCTCCTGACAGCTGCATAATATTCCATTGTGTATATACCACAGTTTCTTTAGCATTCATCTGTTGAAGGGCATCTTGGTTGTTTCTAGAGGCGGGCTATTGTGAATAGTGCTGCAATAAATATAGGTGTGAGGAAGGGATTTTTGTATTGTACTCTTGTGTTCCTAGGGTATCCCTAGGAGTGGAACAGCTGGGTTGAATGGAAGCTCAATTTGCAATTTTTGGAGAAATCTCCATATTGCTTTCCATAGAGGTTGGACTAGACAGCATTCCCACCAGCAGTGGATAAGAGTTTCTTTCTCTCCACATCCCCACCAGCACTGATTGTTCTCATTCTTTGTGATGTATGCCAATCTCTGTGATGTGAGATGGTATCTCATCATTGTTTTAATTTGCATCTCCCTGATGATTAGTGATGAGCATTTTTTCATGTGCTTTTTGGCCATTTGTATTTCTTTTTTATCAAAGTATCTGTTCATTTCTTCTCCCCATTTTTTGATGGGATTAGATGTTCTTTCCTTGTAAAGTTCTGTCAGTGCCCTGTATATTTTGTATATTAGTCCCTTATCTGATGGGTATTGGTTGAACAAATTTTCCCAGACAGTGGGTGGCTCTTGTATTCTGGACACTATTTCTTTTGAGGTGCAGAAGCTTCTCAGTTTAATGTATTCCCATCTGTTTATCTCTGCTTCCACTTGTTTGGAAAGTCACACAATATTCTTTATATCCATCCTTGTATACTTCATTTCGCCTGTTTATTCCACTGTGTAGATGTACCATTTTCTTTATCTACTCATCTGTCCTTGGGCAGATGGTAGTTTCCAGATTCTACTTGTAAATATTGCTGCTATGATCATAGGAGTGCAGATACCTTTTCTGCATTGTGTTTTTGGGCCCCTAGGATATATTCTCAGGAGTAATATTAAGTATTGAATATAAATTCAATTTCTAGTTTCTTGAGGAATGTCCATATTGTTTTCCAAAAAGGCTAGACCAGTCTACGTTTTCACCAGCAGTGAATGAGAATCCATTTCTCTCCATTTCTGTGCAAGCACTGGTTGTTTTGGTTGTTTTTGATGTGTGTCAGACCCTATAAATAACAGCTTTTTAAAAGTTTTCTCACTCTGACTATTCCCTCATTCACTGTTAACAAAATAGTTACTTTCTACCAAAGAAAAGACTGTTTAAAAAATAATCTGAATGTGAGACAAAAGTGATGGTACAGTAGATAAGGTGTTTGCCTTGTATGTTAGCCACTCACATGGTATTCCATATGGTCCCTTATACAACAGCAGGAGTAATTCCTGAGTACAGCCAGTAGTAACCCCTGAGATTCACTGGATGTGACTCTCCTTAAAAAAAAAATAGCTCAAAGAGAAATAAATTTGCTAAAGATGAAGGTTGAAAAGGAGTTATTGAGTTAGAACTGACACAGCTGTTTTCTCACATTCCTCTCTATTAACTTTAGTCAAAGAAAGCTTAAGATAAAATTCATACAAAAAATTGTTTTACTTTATTTTTTTTCAGCTTTACTTTTTTTTGTTTTGTTTTATTTTGTTGTTTTTGGGCCACACTCCACGGGTGCTGAGATTACCCCTGGCTCTACATTCAGAAATCGCCCCTGGGGGAGCCGGGAGGTGGCGCAGGAGGTAAGGTGCCTGCTGCCTTGCCTAGGTTCGATCCCCCGGTTCCCATATGGTCCCCCGTGCCTGCCAGGAGCGACTTCTGAGCGCATAGCTAGGAGTAACCCCTGAGCGTCACTGGGTGTGGCCCAAAAACCAAAAAAAAAAAAGAAATCACCCCTGGCAGGCTCGGGGGACCAAGTGGGATACTGGGGATCTACCCGGTATTCCTGGGTCGGCTGCATGCCAGGTGAATGCCCTACTGCTGTGCTATTGCTCCGGCCCTAGCTTTACTTTTTGTAAAAAAAAAAAAAAAAAAAATATTTACTAATATACTTATTTAAGCATCATGATTATAAACATGTTTGTAGTTGGGTTTTAGTCATTAACAAGTACACCTCTCTTCACCAGTGCTATCTTGTGGGAAGGTTGCACAAAATAGTATTTTTAACTCAACACCCTTTGCTTTTTTAATAGTATTAATTATAAAAGGGAAAAAATTACCTTTAATTTTGTTAAATATTTTTACAGAGTTTAACCATGATACAAAGCTACAAAGTTGTTGATGGTTGGGTTTTATTCATACAGTGTCCCAACATCCCTTCACTAGTATACACTTTCCACCACTAATATCCCCTGTTTCTCTATGGCACTTTCTCCCTCTCCTTCCCCCTCTCCCTCTCTCTTTTTATTACTAAAAGGATGTCAGGTGTATCACATTACCTTAAGAAGGGCACCGTTAGGGACTGGAGAGATAGCATAGAGGTAAGGCGTTAACCTTTCGTTGCAAAAGGATGGTGGTTTGAATCCTGCATCCCATATGGTCCCCTGTGCCTGCCAGGGACGATTTCTGAGCATAGAGTAACCCCTGAGAGCTGCTGGGTGTGACCCAAAAACAAAAACAAAAACAAAAAAAAAGAAGGGCACCATTAAAGAGGAAAATCTTATAGATACCACCTCAGTCAAGTGTTCATTGGTATCATTAGTAATGGGGGAATGGGGGGCAGAGAGATAGCATGGAGGTAGGGTATTTGCCTTGCATGCAGGACAGTGGTTTGAATCCAGGCATCCCATATGATCTCCCAAGCCTGCCAGGAGCGATTTCTGAGCGTAGAGCCAGAAGTAACCCCTGAGCGCTGCCAAGTGTAACCCAAACACCAAAAAAACAAAAAAACAAATCATTAATAATGGGACAAACAAACATCATTTACCTCCTGATGTAATCATGAAGAAACAAACAAACCTAAACCAAGTAAAATCCTATAATGCAGTATTTTTCAAAATGTCATGTCAAGCCATGGAAGATAGAACGTTGTTTCAACTTAAGAGAAAACTGACATGGCAGCCAAATAAATATAAAGTATGATCATGCAATAGGAAGAAGATGGTTTTTATGAAAGACTTTATCAGGACACTTGGTGGTACCAATTTGAACTATATTTTGAATAATGTTTATCAATATTTAATGTTTAATAGTATTACATTATATTATTAATTATGAATATCATAATGTATTAATATAAATTAATTTTATTAATATTTAATTATAATATTATGTTATTATAAATATTTAATTTCTTGGTTTTGAAAATGACATTACATGAATATCCCTTTTCTTGGGCTAAATGAAATATTCTAGCTATCTAAATATTTGATATTCGAAGCTATCTAAAATTAAAATATGTTGTGATGTATCTTACATATCACCTTTATTCAGAAGATGAGAAAAATATAGTTATTGTTGTAATTAATAGTGAAAAAATCTTTGTAAGGGATGACATTCATTACTTTTGCTTATATCTTCATAATAGTTTAATATTTTAAATTATTTAAGGAAATCGAATTATTTTGATTTTCTGTAACTCAGTTTTAATAAATTTTTCACCTAGCAGTTTTAGATGCATCATTAAATAATAAGATGCTTAATGGTTTTATAATTACATTAGATTTTTTTTTGTTTGGGGGGCACACCCATTTGATGCTTATGGATTACTCCTGGCTATGCGCTCAGAAATCACCCCTGGCTTAGGGGAACCATATGGGAAGCCACAGGGTCGAACCGCAGTTCGCCCTAGGCTAGCGCTTGCAAGGCAGACACCTTACCTCTAGTGCCACCTCTCCGCCCAGATATTTTACATCGTTATTTGAAATACTTTATTACCAGAGTTTATTTTGGTTGTTGTTGCTGTTGTTGTTTTTGGGCCACACCCAGCTCAGGAGTTACTCCTGGCTGTGCGCTCAGAAATTGCTCCTAGCTAAGATGACCATATGGGACCTGAGATGAAACCAAACAGGTCCATCCTGGAATAGCCACCTGCAAGGCAAATGCCCTACTGCTGTGCTATCGCTCTATCCCATACCAGAGTTTGTTTTCTTAATTAAGTCTTAAATAGTAAATGCTACTCTTGGATAAATACATTTCAAAAAATACTATTGATGCTTACATTTCAGTCACTACTGACACTGAAAACCTTTGAAATCCGTGCAAGTAGACTAGTTCTAGATAAAGGACTGAAGCATACACAAAAGTCTATGCTTCATTTCCTCACTCTGCATGGCCTCCCAAGCACTTCCAAGGTGTGATCTTTATGGGCCTGAGCAATATTATCACTTCATTTAAGTACTTTCAGGCCAGCACTGCCTAACCAACATTGTGGGTGGGGGGAATTTCTCCCCACCAAATAATAGTTTTCTTAGTATTAGTAATAATGTAGAAATAAAGTTTTTTATATGAATGGATTAGTGTAAAAATAATCACACTTCATCTAGCCTTCTTACTCCTTGCTTATTTAACAAATGCCTCAAAAATGTAAATAATAGGGGCCAGAGACATGGAGGTAAGGCATTTGCCTTTTATGCAGAAGGTCATTGGTTCGAATTCCGGCGTCCCATATGGTCCCCCGTGCCTTCTAGGAGCAATTTCTGACCCCTGAGCACTGCTGAGTGTGATCTGAAATCCAAGGTAGGTAGGTAGGTAGGTAGGTAGGTAGGTAGGTAGGTAGGTAGGTAGGTAGGGAGGTAGGGTTAGGTAAGGTTAGGTAAGGTTAGGTAGGTAGGTAGGTAGGTAGGTAGGTAGGTAGGTAGGTAGGTAGGTAGGTAAAAATGTGAATAATATTTAGATGTTTAAAAGAGATTTGGTTGTGGGTTTTTTTTTGTTTTGTTTTGTTTTAGAGACTTTGGATATTTGCAAAAACTAAAAGCACTTATACCAGATGGATTATCTGTGAAAAGGCACAGCCAGATTTGGTCATACCATAAGAAAGCCTTGAAAATGTTACCTCTGCAACATCTTTTAGAACTTTATGGTTAAAGGTGGTTTGGAACCTTGTCTTGATTCCTTTCATGTATATCATTGTTAGCATTTAGTCATCTAGATGACATCTTGGACAGTGAGGAAAGGGTTTTCTTTGGGGGAATGCTTAAAGTTCATTCCTCATTCTTCACAATTCTCAGGGTACCATATGTGGTAGGAGGCATTGAACCACGGTCTGCCCTGGGCACAGAGTACCCTGCCTATTGGCTCCTGGATGACTTTTTCATAAAACAAGCATTCATGCAATAATCCTAAACACTTAATGTGTACATTCATAAAAGAAATTATATTAATTTCATTCCTGTCACAAAAGAAATTATATTAAACTTCCTGTTTTCAATTTAGGTTAATGACTGAGTTTGCTAGTTAATATCAGCAATCTGGTGTTTGTTTATAACTAATGGGACAGTGAATTTGAGTCATTTTCTGTTAACCTTTATTCATACTCAAATTATAAAATAATGTTAATAATTGAAAATAACTTTTATAGTCCATTCATGGAAAAACTGTAAATCAATTATACTTTATTCAGTTATAAAAAGATTGAAGACTTTAAAGAGAGATTAAAGATAGTCCATATAAACTAGAACAATATCTAAGACAATGTTAACTGAAAACAGTTGCTGGAAAAATATATATATTTATTTATATTTTTATTTAAAGCAGTTATATTTGAATTATCTACATATTTCAGGTTATACTACGAGGAAGTTTAAATTACCTAATGTACAGATTTGATAGCAAGATAGCAAGAGAACAAGAAAGAATGAATTTATACTTATAATTTATATATACATATAATTTCTTTTTTATTTATACTTTTTATTTATAATATGTATGCAACATTTAACATTTTTAGCTTTTTTAAATTAAATTATTTATACATCTACATATATTTCTACATTTTAAGCATTACTCACCAAGAACATTATTGATTACCCTATAGTTCTATTCATATGACTTTAAGTTCACTATGTTTATTATTAGAAAGAAATCATAATCTAATCTATAAAAATTATATAATTTTTTAATAGCTGATATGCATACAGGATGGTTACCTTTCCCTGCTGACAGAAACTGGTGAAGTTCGTGAGGATCTTAAGCTACCAGAAGGTGAACTAGGCAAAGAAATAGAAGGAAAATACAATGCAGGTGAAGATGTACAGGTAAAGAGCAATGGGAAGACTTTTGAAAAACATTTTATAGGAACTTTAGCATACTACAGGATATGGGGTGGAGTTGATAGAAGTAGTGGGATTCCCAAGACACTGGTGGAGGGAGGCAAGCACTCTGGTGGTATGGTATGGTATTGGAGTGACTTGTGCATGAAACATTATCATTAACAGCATTGTAAATCATGATAACACAATAAAAATGGGGAAAATGGAGAGGAAACTTGGACCTAAACAAATTTCTATTTAACAGAAAGTCCTTTGCATGAAATACAGCTTTTAAATCATGCAAGGGAGGCTAGGAGATAGTATATTGGTGAAGGGCACTTGCCTAGCATGTACCAAACTTGATCCTAGCATCATCTGGTCCCCTGAGAGCATTACT
This sequence comes from Crocidura indochinensis, assembly GCA_004027635.1. Lineage (NCBI taxonomy): Eukaryota > Metazoa > Chordata > Mammalia > Eulipotyphla > Soricidae > Crocidura > Crocidura indochinensis. The sequence goes on along the minus strand of PVKC010026495.1, from coordinate 8,860 downwards.
GGATGTAACCTTGGAGGCTGCCAACATAACCAGGTTTGACTATTAAGGCTCCTGACACTGTGGGAATAACCCAGATATCTCCAATGCAGCAGGACCTGCACACCATTGCATCCTTTCTCATTGAAAATAACAGGTGGGGCCCCAGAACTGAGTACTGCTTGGGAGCTTCCCCCCCCCAATAAATAACTCTTACTGAAAATGTTGAAATTTATCACTATAAGATAGTTTTTTCATAATATTTTAGAAATCCAGTACTAAAGTAAAAATAAGTTCATTATCTGCCACATGATCTATAACGTTCAAATTTGTTCTGAAGAGCAGATTAGAGACACCTCAAAATGAGAAAGCATGCAATGGGAGTGCTAAATAGTGAAGGAGATTTAAGGTCTGGATGTGGCTCAGTGATGGAGAAGTTGCCTTGCATATTCAGGGCCTCTGAGTTTGGTTTCTGGTACCACCAAAAGGAATATCTTCATTATAACTTCTGAAAGTGTAACATTTCATAAGTGTTAAAATATTTATTCTTATTCTCCTATTCCCTAAAGTTGTTTTATAGTCCATAGCTTAGACTCCACTTTAAAAAATGATACAGTGTAGATATCTTGTCTTGGAATAATTCTTTCCAAAGTCACTATATTTAAAATGTCCATAAATATACAGTATGTGATTAATTAACCATATCTTATCTAAATAACTTTTTGCTTACATTTTTCACTTCCAGGTATCTGTCATGTGTGCAATGAGTGAAGAATATGCCGTAGCCATAAAGCCGTGCAAATAAAGGGGAACATTAGGCATGAGCAAACTGTTGAGGTCTGAATCAAGTACAGATCTAAAGTTTGTTCTAAACTGTCACCAAAGCTATGGCCTTCATAAGCAATCTCATTTCTTTTTTACTTATGTTAAAGTCATACTGTTTATTTTGCAGAAAACTGATAGTTTAAAAAGAATAGTCAAGTGTATGATTCCTTTTTTAATTTTGTAGATCTTTTCTGTAACATTCTTAGGGTTTTCAATATGAGTACAAGAAACTGAGAAAAAGCTTCAGCAGATAAGATTTATCTGAGAAAATCATTCCTGAATTTTAATTAAGTGATAGATAAACCAGGGTTTTAATTAAATAATGTAGCATCTAGTGACATTGAAGCACTATATTTAAATTGAATTGCTCTGCATTAAATTTAATGTCAATCAGTAAGTACTGTTTGGAATTGTTGCAGTCTCAGCCTGGCAAGCACAAATCCTTAAAAAAAGAAAGTAATGTTATCAGGGCTGGAGTGATAATACAACAGGTAGGGCATTTGCCTTGCATGCAACTGCTCTGGCCCTATCCTGGCACCCTATATGGTCTCCTGAGCACTGATAGGAATAATTCTTGAGTTCAGAGCCAGGAGTAACCCCTGAGCACCATCAAGTATGCCCCCCAAAAAATCATGTTAGTAGGGCCAGAGCAGATAGTAAGCAGATAGGGTATTTGCCTTGCACATAGCCACCCTAGGTTCAATCCCCAGCACCCCATATGTTCTTCTGAGCCTGCCAGCAATGACCCATAAATGCAGAGCTAGTAATAAGACTGACCACTGCCAGGAGTGGCAAAGAAAAAAAAATGTATGTTATCAAAAAGTGTCAGTTATATTAATAGCCATGTGCAACCACCTATATTACCTCAATCATAATTTTCTGTCAGATTGTTGGCAGACTTCATATTACCTTATATATATGGTGATTTTGATACTTATGTTGACAGGAACATTGGTTTATTGTTTATTCATTAGTAAATCAGAATGTAGAGAAAATAGAGACAGGGATAGTGATATTAGTATTAGATGTTATTACTGCTAATTTTTGTTCCTATGTCTCACTGCTTTATAAAATATTGTCCAGTGCTTTATATCAGTGTTTTGAATATATACTGATAGTCACTCCAAGCATTTTTAAGTAGATATTTTGACATTAAAATGTCAGAAAAAAACTGGAAGCTTTATTTTAAATTTATTTGAACATTTGTCAAATTTGTATACCTCATTCTAAAACAAACAACTGAATATGGGAGAAAAGTTACATTGTGTGATATTTAACTTATTTTAAGAAGTATAGATATATTTTTTTTTTTTGGTTTTTGGGCCACACCCGGTGATGCTCAGGGGTTACTCCTGGCTATTTGCTCAGAAGTCGCTCCTGGCAGGCACGGGGGACCATATGGGGAACCGGGGAATCGAACCGTGGTCCGCAGGCAAGGCAGGCACCTTACCTGCAGCGCCACCGCCCGGCCCCCAAGAAGTATAGATATTTTTTGACTGTCATAACAATTCAACTACTGATGTGTAAAATAATTAGGAAAGAATTAGTAAACTGAAATTTTTAGACATTTTAGATGAGCCTGCTATATAGTCTTTCAAATCATATTTATCATAATTTCCAAAATTTCAAAGCAATGTCATAGGGGTTTAGATTGCCTTTAGCTCAACAAAAACTCATTATAGTATTGATGCTTGCAACAAAATGATTATTAATACCTTCATTCTTTATGATAGATTATAAGACATCATGCTTTGATCTATCTAGAAAAATCATATACAACAATTGGCCTAATCAGGCTCAGAAATAGCATTGGGAACAGAAAATCACGAAGGCTTTTTTTGTACAAATTTATTAGTTCACTCTTTAAAATCTTGTCAGGGCTTCAACAAGTCCATTTAGAGAAGGAAGAGAGACCATAAGAGAAATGTAAGAATTGTAAAGCACAAGAACTAAGGTTGTAGTTTATCATGTACAGAGTGACACTTTCACTTTTACCCATTGAGCACAATTAAACTAAATTCTTTCCAGTATTGCATACAAGTATTTACTGCATATTGTTCTAGTTTTTTTCTTTACTACTCTACTATGTATATTACTTGCTTCTGGTTGACATTATTATGCACAAAACTTCCATTAAGTTTTCCATCTGTACTGCTTGCGGATATGACCCCAGTTAACCATACTAATATTCTGATTTAGTAATAATTCTGTATTAGCTTGGCTTTGTTCTTCCTAACTTTTTAAAAATGTCACATATATTTTCAATTGCAAGGTAAGCCTTTATTAAATATAATGATGCATCTATTCCGCACCTTGAATGACAAAGCTATTTATGCATAACTATTTAATTTTATGTATGATAATGAAGTGTAAATACTGCTGATGTATAATTAAAAGTATAGGTTTTTGGGGCCAGAGCAAGAGCACAGCCAGTAGGGCATTTGCCTTGCATGTGGCTGACCTGGGACTGACCTAGGTTCAATCCTCAGTATCCCATATGGTCCCCAGAGCCTTCCAGGAGTGATTTCTGAGCACAGAGCCAGGAATAACCCCTGAGTGCTGGGCGTGGCCCAACAACCTCCCCCCAAAAAGTATAGGTTTTAAAGGTAGGGACTATTTAACATAAGTCAGTACATATTTCTCTAGAACAGTGTTTCATTTAGTAAAGCTTTGTAAATTCTATTAAGAAAGCAGGGAAACATATTTTTAACAGATGTGACTTCATTCTTTTTTGACATTAGAAATGTTAATTCCTTGTATTTGTTGTACTTTTTTGTAATATTAAAAATCACAAGATACTGTGTATAAAAGAGTGTAGACTCGTGTTGATATGTCATACTGAGATATACAATTTGATCTGCAGACATTTCACCAATTTGTATATGATATATAAAAATGTAGAATGTTTCTAAAACAGTATAAATTTATTTCTACTGTGAAGACTTACTCACTAAACAGTGGTATACCCTCTGCAATAGACCATGTCATTGCCACTTTGACTTAGCATTTGCATCATAAACTATGAACTTTCTTTCACGTACCCTTACAAGGGCTGTGAGTCATTTGAAATTGTTGCTAACCAAGCTCTTGAATTTGTTTTTATTATGGTACAAAATGTTGTACCTATGCTTTATATAACAGTTACCAAAACTCTTCTATATCCAGAACATGGTCGTTTTAATAGTAGATGCTGCGATAAATATTAGGCTATACAATTTTGGGACACAGTTTTTCATGATAGCACAATGTGAGTGTGTCCATGTGCACACATAGCTTTGTATGTTCTTTTTACAAAGACCTTCCAACTCTTAAAAGTACTGTAGTCTGGTAGTGCCTCAAATGTTGGTAACTTTTTTTTTTTATTTACAACTTTTCCAGAATTTGTTTTGTATTTCAAAGTTTCTCAATTAGATTATTTCTAGTTGAGATATAATTTGAATGCATTGTTCTCAGGGCTGCTTGTGCTTAAGAGCTGAGTTTTCATTCTTTTAATGCTACCTGTCTGAAAGTATATTGCAAAATTTTTCCAAAATTGTAATACATATAAATAATCCTCCATATCAACATGCTTGTATGCTAATTATTAAAGAAAATGGAAACATTGATCATATATATACAGGAATCTTGCCATATTTTTTCATTTTAGAATAGAATTTGATAGTCTTATCTTAGATCCCTATACTTAATGATATATCTAAAAGCATTCCTTTGGGAGGGACCTCAAAGATAGTTTTAGAGCCTGACATTTCTAAAATATTTTGAGAAAATAGATTGAAAATTCCCACTGTTCTTTTAGTACAGTAAAATGTTTACATTGAATTCTATTAAATAAATAAAATTACTATTAATAAAAGAGCACTTTTAAGTTTAAGAGCAAACTATAAGCATATTTCAAATTATAATAAACTATTATATAGAACTGATCAATGGGGCTGGAGCAGCGGCACAAGTGGTAGGGTGTTTGCCTTGCGTGCACTCCCCTGGCATCCCTTATGGTCCCCCAAGCCAGGAGCAATTTCTGAGCGCATAGCCCGGAGTAATAAACCTGAGTGTCACCAGGTGTGGCCTCCCCCCAAAAAAACTAATCAAATGATTTCTGTCACTTAGTCATAGTTCATAGTTTCAGATCGTTTTTCTTCTAGCAGAGAGTAGTAGTCAGAAAAGACTAAACAAAAAATTTTGGGGAAAAATCTTAAAATTAGATTCAGTTTGCTCATATTGTATCTATTTCCTCTGGATTGGGTATACATGGCTTTATTTGATTTTAATGAAATATTTGGACCTAACTTTTGGAACGCAGATGTTTCTTAGAAACATAGTTTGTATGTAAATACATATACTGAGTTTTTTAAATCACGTATCTTAGTATCAATTTAATTAACATGTGAGGTCAAGTGCCTGAAATGTGCTGTATGCATCTGATCATGTTTTTCTTATGTGAAAGAGGAATCTTACAATAATGTGTATATCAGGCTTTTACCTGCTAGAAACTTAATTGTTGCCAAACTTTACGCCTCTATTCCTCTTTCCTTAGGATAGGTTGGACCTATTTTGCAATTAAAAGAGAGTTTTTTTTATTTATATGAAGTCCCCAAAACTATTTCTTGGTGTTAGGAGCCATAGGTTTATCTTAAAGATTGTATTTTTTAAAATCTCTGGACAATGAACTCTTCAGTTATCACTGCAGCTTGTCAAGTCAAAGTTCTGATCTTTCTTTAGAGAATTTCCTTACTGTGTTTAAAATCTTCTATAAGCACTCCTGTGCTTGTTACAAAGTATATGCTAATTACTAGTCTATACTAGTATAAGAATGACTATTAGTTTTATACTATTCATATATTCTGTCCTCTCCAAAAAGTAATTAGTTGAATGGTATTATCTAATTCAGTAACACTTTATTAGTAAATATATTTTATTTGTCTTAGTTATGGAAAAAGTCTTGCCTTTATCTGAAAATTCATGTTTTATTAAAACCTTTAAATTATCAAATATATGTAGTTTGAGTGTTATAATTGTGCATTTTACATTTCAAAAATGGGTGAAATTTAAATGTTATGTATTTGACTATCTTAGAATGTTGTTGGAATTCTTTAAAATGTAGGTGCAAATATCAATTATAACTGTTATTAAAACATTTGTCTGTTAATGTCATCAGTTATGAAAAATAATAAAAATTATGTAATAGCTTGCACTGATTTTTAAAAATATTTATTTAAACATCATCACATACAAAATCATTCATGATTGAGTTTAGACACAGAATATTTCAACCAATCCACTCAGTGTCCACGTCCTCCTCACTGCCCCTCGTTTTCTTCCATCACCCCAGCCTGTATCTACTACATGCACTTTTATTTTAGACACTGTGACTTACAGTACTGTGACAGATAGGTTTCTTGCATAAACTTCCTCTGTTCGTGTATATGTACATTTCTAAAAACATTCTTATTCTAGAATATTTTAATATGTCTTTAAAATATTTAAATTTTATGAGTGGTTTTATATTATAGATCTTTTTAGAATACCTTATTTTATGGCTGAGAATGTTTATTTCTAAATTTTAGTTTCAGACTTAAGTACAAATTTGAATGTTTATAAAAACTATTAAAGCAACATGATTTACAAAGTTACTCATAGTTTTAGACAAATGTTTAAACTTCACTTCCACTACCAGGGTCAAATTCTCTCCACCGGTGTTCTTTTCTATATCTCTGCTTCCCAGCAGCCATCTTTCTTAAGTTGTTAAGATCTGGGTCTCATGATCAGTGTTTTTGACTCTGGTTTGGATTTATTTTTAAATATTCAATACTTTAAAAATATGTGCCACATAACTCAAAATTCTATAGTTAAAAGAGTAAATTCCAATAAATAGTAAATTCCCCATCTACACTTTCTTTCCAGGGAGATGATAAGAAAACTAATGATCCGTTATTTACTTCACCTACCAGATCTGAGATATTCTTGCCATATCAGAGGTTCTATTCTTTTTCCCTAGCATTATGAACGGCATCATCAGTCCCTGAAACAAAGTATTCACTCTTTTTCCTAAGTCTCATAGTACAGTGGGTTAAGGTGCTTGCTTTGCACACAGCAAGCCCAGGTTCAAGACCCAGCATCCTGTGTGGTTCTCTTAGCACAGGAGTGATTCCTGAGTGCAGAGGCAGGAGTAAGCCCTGGACATTGCCATATGTGGCCAAAAAAAAACAAGGAAATGCATGCACACTTTGGGGCCAGAGTTACTACAGTGAATGGATAAGGTTTTGCCTTGCACACAGCCAACCACTACTTAATCCCCAGCAGCACTGTGGTCTGTCTCCTAAGCATTGTCAGGAGTGATCCCTGAGCAGGAGTAAGCCCTGAGCGACAACAGAAAAGTGCATACACACATGCAAAGATCTAGAAAGATACTTAGAAGAGCTGGAATGCAAGCTTTGCATGCTTATTTCAATTCTCAGCATTGCATGGTCTCCTAGTCCCCCTGGGAGCAATTCATGAGCACTAAATCAAAAATAGCTCCAGATATATGGCTCCAAAACAAAGCTAAGTGTTTTTAATTTAAGTGTTTTTCTGCACTCAAACTCACTCATTTTTTGTAATTTTTCAAGTACCACTATCCCAGAGTTCCAGACATAGTCATGGGACGGAGGAAAGAATGAAAAGGAGCAGACTTGATGTTTTATGTTAGCCTTTATATTTCTCTCCCTGCTCCCAACACGGCGATTAAATATTCCTTTGTTTGGTTTTGGTTTTGGGGCCACATCTGGTGACACTCAGTGGTTACTCCTGACTTTGCGCCCAGAAATTGCTCCTGGCCTGGGGGACCATATGGGACATTGGGGGATTATACCAAGGTCTGTTCTAGGTCAGCCGCGTGCACCACTGTGCCACCACTCTGGCCTCCCCCCAATTAAATATTCTAAATAGGAAGTTTCTTATAGAATTGCCACATCTAAGCACATTCTAAATAAAAGTATGTTGTATCTTAAAATACTGGGATTAAAAACATGTTCTAGGGGCCAGAGAGATAGCATGGAGATAAGGCATTTGCCTTGCATGCAGAAGGTCGGTGGTTCGGATCCTGGCATCCTCTATGGTCCTCTGAGCCTGCCAGGAGCGATTTCTGAGCATAGAGCCAGGAGTAACCCCTGACTGCTGCCGAGTGTGACCCAAAAACAAAAAACATGTTCTTCCATAATATAGTCATTCAATAGGAATTAGAATTACTAGATATGTCTTGACATAGAAAACTGACATTGTCCACTGAGATACTTATTCAGTCACACCTTTAAGCACTTCCTGGTATCACATTGGCATGTTTCAGTATTTAGGATGCAAGAAAAGCCTTGTAATTTTGCTTATTATCAACTCAACATCATACAAACTGGGAGAAAGCCTCATCTACCTACCACAGATAGATATTTTTTTCAGTTTACAATTACATATGTGAATTTCAACGTATTCATTTTAAATACTATAGAATCGGGGTCTCTTGGGTAATATATCTACATATGCTATAGATAGATATATGATAACATTAGCATATACCATTAAATTTCTCTGAGTATTAGACATTGCCACTGGACAATAGAAAACAAAATTGTAAAAGAAGACAAATGGAAAAATAAAAGCATTTTTCAGATGATGCTTTTTTGCAGATTATGCTCTTTGTGATTTTCATATGTGATTAATATACTAGTATATCTAGAAAATCCCTGATAATGATGTAACTAACTTACAGGCTAGACTCAACAGTCTGGTACATCAGGGCATTATGTACCCCCCTCCCCATGAGCATGAGGACATATACCACCAGCACCATTACACACACACACACACACACACACACACACACACACACACACACACACACACAACATTACTGGGTGTTCCTAATATTCCCTGGAACCATAGGCCCAGAGCAACTCCACAATTCGAGGGCCCTAGCATTGAACTGACTGACCCAGATGGCTGAGGATCACAGGAATGATGGAGCCCTACCGGGCACTGCTTGGAAGCACAACCCCCCCTCAAAAAAAAAAAAAAAAAAGCCAACAAAATA
>PVKC010026493.1:0-16111 GCA_004027635.1 Crocidura indochinensis | reverse complement strand
CAACCAGTAAAATGGGAACACACAGGAAGGAAACAAGGTCAGAAGGAGATCGCAATTAGAAATAGTTGAGAAAGAACAGTGCTCCATAGGGCTACAGGAAGATGCCCAAATCAGAGTAAGATTCCAGGAAGAAACAGATCTAAGCAGAGGTGTCCTAGGATGGAGAACCCTTTATTTCAGGAGAGAAGGGTCTTTGTGCATACATAGTGTGTCCTGAGACATAACAGATATGGCACTCTCACATGCTTATAGAGCAGATGAACGCAGAGATAGAGGGAGATGCCATTTGGGCACCAAAGAAAGAGTAGAGAGAAAGTCCACCAAGTTGAGCACCCAAGATCCAGAGGGCTGGAGAACGATTTTGTATGTGAAGAGGACAGTGGGGGCAGATGAAAGATGAGATTAAACTGGCCAGTTTAGGTTGCCTTAAGGCCTTGGATTTTATTCCAAGACTGACTGAAATTCAATGGATGCTTTTAAGCAGAGAAGACACACAGGAGATTTGCATTTATAAACAGTGCATGTATCTTAAGTATCAATGTCAGAGAAATCCCAGTTCCTTTCTCTGTGGAGGAGAAATACTGTCTCACTAGAGAGCAGCTTTGGAAAGAGCATAGGAGGCATGAGGGATAAGGGAGAAAGGGATAGAGGAGCAGGAAGAAGAGAGGCCTGAGTAGTTCTAAGAAATAAACAACAATCCCATTTCTCCAGATCCTGCTTTGGGTGTTTTCCAATCAGCCCCGAGACTTAGGGCAGCAATGAAACAGAAAAGGAATATGGCTTCAACTCCAGCTCCATGTTCTGCTCAGGTTCCATGATCTCAGAACTTCAATGCATGGCTTAATATCAAGGCTATTTTCATAAGGCAAAATGGGCTGATGCCTGCACTGAAATACCTGCATGTCTCATCTGGGTCCAGCAAGTGACTAACTTCTGTGACACTTCACTTTTCCCCTTTCTGGAACAAGTGGAGAATCAGAGAGCAGAATCAGAAACCCATTTCAAAGCTTGCCTGATAGAAGCAGTTTACAGAAAGGGACACTAAGCTCATGAGAATCTGAATAAAACAGTGGCTTAGCCTATGTTGGGATCAGCAACTCATTTGTGGCCCCTGGTAGGATGGTAAAGTGCTGAGCAACTGAGGAAGGACTAACTCTAGGGCAGGAGCTCTTGGGCCCAACCTCACAGTACATTCTACATCCTTGACACTCAGTCCACAGCACACATATCTGCCAAGGTGCAATCCCAACTGCTCTCACACACTGATTTAGAAAGTTTGTCAGAACCCAAGCAAGAATCTCTGCAGCAAATGCGGAATTTCACTGTCAGCTCAACCTCAAGTCAGCCAAGATGGCTACAAAAATGGTTAAAGCTCAAGTTCTCTGATACAGCTGTGTCAGGCCTGAGAAGAAAAACAGGATCTGGAGGAAGAGAATGAAAACCTACAGCCAGAAGGATAAAACTACATGGGAGCAGCCAGAGGGCAAAAGGGACACTGTGGTCCACTGATGGTCTGCCCTGGCTCTGGGGAGCTCTGTTTCTGGTTATATATAGGAGAAGAGAAAAATGAAGAGGAAAAGGAAACAGACATGGGGGCCACACACACAAGGTAGCTCAGGAAGGGCAGAGGGAGCTGAGAAAGATGGAGCCCTGTTGGCTTCTGCCTCAGCCACTCTTGAAGCCTCAGTCTTCTCATCTATGATTTGGGCTCTATTCTCCTTGGAGTGACACAGAAGGCACATGAAATACTGGAAGCTGTGTGCCTAGTACTCCAAGGAAATGATAGATAAGTAGTAGCTTGCCACTATTAACAATGCCAAATAAACTATTAAATTTCAGGGTACCTGTTTTTGCGAACTCACAAGTTACAGAATTCCAAAGTGTATACACATTTTATATTTTCAATATACTTCATATTTCATCCTAGATAAATACTGATGTGTATGCAAATTTTATAACCATACAATATAAATTATTATATTTTATAGAAAAAATAACATTTAGCATTTATAGGTTACAGAAATTAATATATTAAATATTTATATTACATTTCATAATATACGATTTGTAAACACATATGCATATATATTTGGGGAAGTGGTGCTCAGCGTCTACTCCTAAATCAGTGCTCTGGAGTACTTTTGCCAGTGTTCAGGGACCATATGCCATGGTGGGGAGTGAACCTGGGCCTGTGCATGAAGAATATATGACACACCCACTGAACTCTCTCTCCAGCCCAGGTTATATTTCACTTTGGCTTTGGAACCTCAGAACAGAACACTGTACCTGGCAAACACTGACTGCAATGGCTGGGGGAAGGGGAGGAAGGATGATAAGAGAGGGTAGAAAGGAGTAGAGTGGAGTCAGAAACTTATTTTCCCCTTGGCACCATCATAAACTAACATGATTCCAGAATGGCTGTGCAGAAAGTGTTGGAATCATATCTATATATGGTATGGCAGCTGCACTAGGAGCTGCACACATAGAGAGCTTGTTGCATCAAAGATCTCACCTTCCAGATAGCAGTTCTCACACAGATAATTCTAGCAAGGGGGCCAGAGAGATGGTTCAATGGCTGAGCATAGGCTTTGTGTGCAGAAAAATTCGGTTCCTTCCCCAGTTCTACATGTTCTCCTCAGCACCACTGGGTGCTACTCTTTGAGCATACAGCTGGGACTAGACCACAGATACAACAAAAACCTGAAACAACATAGTGACAGAAATTCAAAGAAGGGAGTCCACTGTCCTTCCCTAGCTCAGCCCCGATCAGCAACATGGCCCAGTTTCCTTACTGCTCCCTCTAAATTGTGGGAGAGACACTGAAGCCTGAAGCTTTCCACACAGAAAGGCTTATAAGCACCAGGCCGAACCAGGTTCTCAGCCCAGGGCTCAATGAAGAGCATGTCTTAGGCTCACAGAAAGCCTGCTGCTGTTTCTTCTATGACACCTGACCACATAAATTCAGCTACAACACTGTTTTCCCAGAACCCAAGAGACAGGGTGTGATGTATGGAACCTTGCTTCTTCCACCTTTGGGAATAGTCAACAGGCTAACATCTAAATTCCAAAAGATATTACTGATGCTGCTTATAATTAGCATGCTAAATAAAACTGAGTGAAGCTGCTGGTTCTCCAAGGTACCACCTTAAGCCTTAAAATGAAAGGACATGTGTATGAATGTATATGTATTTGTATATGCATACACACATATGCACACAGAGGCACACACACAACACAATAGTTGGTTCAGCCTTTCTGAAATAGAGACACATTCTCCATATTGGGAGAAGGCAAAATGGATTCTCCCTCCTCCTTTGTCCTCCGTAACACATGTAACCATGATGGAATTTCAGGAAAATGAGGGGAGCTAGGAGAAGAGGATATTGGAGATAGACTCAACTCAGCTGTAGGCTGAGAACAACATTAGAAGTTCTGAGAATACCCAATTGCACCTCTGCATGGATTCCTAGCTTTCTAAATGAAAACATACAACCTACCTTCACACACACATACACACACACATACACACACACACACACACACACACACACACACACACACCACCAAACCACTACCACCAACATCACCACCACCATCACCACTGCTACAAGGTAGTGAATTCACAGGTCAGGAAACAGTGTCCAGGTCTAAGCACAGGCTTTGCATGCTAGAGTTCCAGATCTGCTTCCCAGAAATACATAGTCCCAGAAGCAACTATGGGAGTGACCCTCAAACACCAAGCATGGAGTAGTTCCACAACTATCATTGTGAATGCCTCTCCAAATGCAAAACTATACATATAGGCAATTCACTAGGGTTTGCAAACTTCTGACATCTCAAGCAGAATCAAACACTTCCCTCAGTCTGTTTCTCATATTGTTTTCTTCATAAACAGAAGTAGTGGTCCCTGCAATGCACAGCTAACGAAATAAAGGATGAATTTCTCTGCAACTCTTTCTCTCTGAGTTCCCTGTTGTTTGTGGTGATTCTGATGTATTCCTTCCAGAGGAAAAGGCTCAAAGTGACATTGCTAAGTCAGAATAGCAGCCAGTGTCCCTAACTTGCTTCCAAGTGTTTCATCAGCCAGTATATAAACAGATGCTAAAGACCAGGAACTTGTCACTGGTTGGCTTCTGAGTCAAACTCCCAAATGTAAAATCTCCCTGTGTTAAAGATTGGTCATGGAAACGGGTGCTTTCCCTGGGTACAATGACTGGGGACGATCTCACTGCCTCATTCCTCTCTTCATTGCCCCAGCCAACTCAGTTTACTGACAGAAGATTTTAAGTAGCTGACAGCATGGAAGAGTCGAGTCTCATTTACAACACAGGTCTAAGATAAAAAGGCTCCATTTCTTCTAGATAGACCTGCCTTAACTAGCAGAAGAGATTACAGGGAGAATAAGGTCTCTACAGAATAGAATAGGAAGAGAAGGAAAAAATAAGAAACAGTGGCTGATGGATGGATAAATTAATGTACAAACAATGGAATTTTTTGAGAATTCTAAAATTATCTACTTTCATTTTTTAACTGTATACTTGAAAAGGGCAATCATAGGATCAAAATTTTTTATCTGAAATTTTTGCATGTGGTATTTCACCCAAATTTTAGGAGAGCATACCTAGTGGTGTCCAGGGCTTTTCCAGCCTCATGTTCTAGAGAACAAGTAGTACCTGGACTCAAACACAGGCTTCCGTATATAAGGCACACTCTAGCCCAGTGGTCCTCAAACTATGGCCATGGGCCACATATTGTATTTGTTCCCATTTTGTTTCTTCACTTCAAAATAAGATATATGCAGTATACATAGGAATTTGTTCATAATTTTTGTTTTTACTATAGTCCGGCCCTCCAACAGTCTGAGGGACAGTGAACTGGGTCCCTGTTTAAAAAGTTTGAGGACCACTGCTATGGTCTCCCTTTGGTCCCTATGCCTGGATTTTTTTCTGTTGTTGGCCTTTCATTTGCCTGGGGTATGAATTGTGGCACTCAGTTTATTCTTCTCTTTGCTCAGGAGTCAACCCTTGTGATGCTCAGGAATCATAAGTGGTATCAGGTCAAATTAGGATGCACAAGATATAAGGCAAATGCCTTAACCCCTGTGATATGTCTCTATCCCTGTGTCTGAATTTCTTTGTGTGTGGGAGGAGCACATCTGTCTGTGCACAGGGATCCATATATGTTGGGGATTAAAGACAGGTTAGCTGCTTGCAAGAAACTTCCCCAATCTACTACATATAGCTCCAGCTTCAATATGGCTAAGTATTAAAAAAAGTAAAACGATTCGAGAAAGTGTAATATTTGGGAACCATTAAGAAGTTGAGCATTAGGGGCTGGAGCAGTGACACAAGCCATAAGGCGCCTGCCTTGCACGTGCTAGCCTAGGATGGACCGCAGTTTGATCTCCTCATGTCCCATATGGTTCCCTAAGCCAGGAGCGATTTCAGACCTAAATCCACAACCCACATGACTCCATAGCATGTCCCATCAAGCTTGTGGCACACACTTCATAAAATAGAATCAAGCACACAGATATGACTGCGTCAGAAATTGGTGTGGTTTTTCCAGTTATATGCCAGGCTGGATGATCCATGATTTTCTTAGTCTCTGCCTGCCTTGGTTGCTCATGCATTTCATTTTCTCTTTTCGATATTTGTTTTGATGTGAAATCTATGCCCACATGTAACCTTTTGATGGAAGAGTCCTTCCTCAACCTAAACATTCATAGAGAAGTATTCCAGAACTGAATCAACTCTGAGAGACACTACTTTCATACAACCAAGAGCAAACATCCTAATTCAGACCTAACAACAGGGGTCTGTCTCTCTAATAGAAATGTAAAATAGATCTTTATTTGCCACAAAATTAAATGCCATCCAATTACGCAAAATAAGAGGGAACTTGTTGAATTACAAAGAAGGAAAAATATCACTTACACTATTTTAAAAAGATTGTACCACCTTAGTTACTTTGTGCTACTGTAACTTTCCAAGTTGCTCCAGAGTATGTCCAACCAGATAAAACACATATAGAAAAATGGGGCTCTGTGTGAACAGACATATGAGCAAGAATCTGAAATAGGGCTGGGGATATGGCCCAGTGAAAATGCATTGCTTGGTCTTGTACATGAGGCCCCAGATTCAATCCTTCACAGTGCCCTCAATACCTCACTCCCACACACATACACACAAAATAATAATAATAATATTGACTGGCCTGGGAACCATCAAAAGCTTTACTGGTCCAGCAGTGTTCTGGTCTGCATAAGTTTCCTCCAAACTCATGAGTCAAAGTCCTGGTCTCTAGTATAAAGGATTTATTTAGAGTGCTGCATCTTATTTTAAGCATAAGGGTAAGATCCCCAGTATGAGATGAGTTCCCTTACAAATAAAGGGAAAAGATTTTCCCCACTACATAAGAATGGCTTGAAGGCTGTAGGTAGGAACAAAGGCAGTTTGCACTTCCAAAAGAAAGTCCTCAACAAAAATTCAAACTGCAAAGACATGGGTTTAGACTTTGCAACCTCCAAAACCCAGAGCAAATCCATGTCAGTAGTTAAGTCACCTAGTCTGTGTTTTGCTAGAATAGCCAAAGTAATACCACCAAATGTATGCTGTAGAGTATTGCAGACCTATGTATCATTCATTTCTGCTATCAAGGTTAAATGGTTATACAACATCTGTCTCTCAGGAACGTGATCAGGGGTTGGATATTTCATGTGCATTAAAGTATGTGCGAAAATATTTAGCCTTCCAGAATCTGCATTTTGCAAGGGGCTATTCTTGCAGTGACTTACTTATACATTTATAGCCTATCTCCCAATGCTTTTGCCTTGGCATAAAGTGAAAATTAAAATAGAATTGCATATTTAGCTCCAAGTCCCTGTCTGTACAGAATCAGTCCTTAACTTTCCAAAATGTGTGACTTTAGCCGAAAAGTGATGCTTATCTCCAAACTCACTTTTCTTTGGTTTGTATACATCAGGGTTGGCCAAATGGATGGTCCTGCAAGCTGAGGTTTCCTAGGTGACACGTGTCTCCATTTCTTGAAGTGTCCATGGTAAAGGAGGAGGGGCAGAACTTAGTTGACCAGTCTGTAGGAAACTCAAAATTTATTTTGATGACCTACCTCTCCAGAGGGTTCCACACTGCCCCAAGGGATCTAACTTGTCTAGCCAGTCTTTATCTTATAAAGCCAGCTCTTTCCCTCTTCCACCTCAACAGTCCAGCTGAGAGGTAATGTGGAAGAAAATTTACAAAACTGAAATTAGAACTTGTGCAGTGAGGCTTGTCTGAGAAGCCTTGCTTAGAAGACAAAGACTCTGGTGTCAGAGAAATAGTACAATGGGTAGAGCTCTTGCCTTGCACACAGCAGACCCCGATTTAATCCCCAGGACCACAGAGTCCCCCAAGACCTGCTAAAAGTAATTCCTGAGCACAGTGCCAGAAATAATACCATACCACTATGGCATGACCAAAAAAGCCAAAGTGACAAAGACTTTCAGATCACTAAAGTTAATCCCACAGCTACCTTAACAAAAATTATCTGTAAAAAGTTCAAACTAGACCACCTCTAAATGATCAAATTCTACATCTGTCCTAAATTTCCTAAATGAAACAGTTTAGTTCAGTTTTTTCACTTGTATAAGAAAAATGCAGGAAAACTAAAGCTTTAGATATCTTCTTTTCAAAAAAAAATTTAAAGGTAGGGTGAGGGGACTTGCCTTGCATTTAATTAACCTGGGTTTGATTTCCTAGCACAGAGCCAGGATTTAGCCCTGAGGACTTCTGGGTGTGATTAAAGAAAAAAAATAAACAAAATAAACAAATGATAATAAATTTTCCTCACTCTTAGAGCACTAAACTTGAAGTTATCACTCTTTCTCTGATCCATTTCCTTTCAGAATCTACTAGAGCTTCAGCATTTCACACAGGGACACAGGACCCAGAATAGTCCATATACCTGAGCCTCCTGAGCCTCCATTCACTCCTTAGTAACCCTCCTACTCTCCTGAGTATCTCTGTACCAGAAGGCCCTGGCCCCCTTCTCTAACAAGTCTTGGGATGCAGGCCAACAGTTCAACACATGCAGTCAGGCTGAAGAACTCCCAAAGATAAGTTCTCAGGTAACCAGCTGGTTCAATTTCATCTTGTACAGTGAGCTTTACCGCTAGGTAAAGGAGACATTGGCCTGGGTTTAAAATGATTTCTGTTCAGGTTTCTTCAGTGCCTGGGTCTAGCGATCACTATCCTAAATAAAAGTTCTGCTGTGCTGAAGGACACCTTTCAAATCAAACAGAGACAGGGTACTCATTTAACAAAAGGGCTATCTAGGCACTGACAGCGTGAATGGGATCTGAGGCACAAGACAGGAAGAGCTGTGTGCAAAGTGAAAATAACAGAGAGGAAAACTATGCAAAAAGAAAGTACCAAGGGACCAGAATAATAGAACAGGTAAGGTACTTACCTTACCAGTGACTGGCCAAGGTTTGCTCCTCTAAGGTCCTCAAAGTTCTGGAGTGATCTTAGTACAAGGTCAGAAGTAAGCCCTGAGCACCAAAGTGGTCTGACCCAAACTATTCCTTTTGTCCTTAAAAAAAACATAAAAGACGAAAATCTGAACTTCAGGCCACAGTGGCAATAGTAGAATTTAAGGCACATGGCTTGAACAGGGTTGACTAGGTTAATCATGGCACTGAATATGGTCCCCTGTGCTCCACCAGGAGTGATCCCTGAGCATATAACCAGGAGTAATCCTAGAGCACAGGCAGCTACAACCAAAATAAAACGAAAACAACCAAAAAAAAAAAAAATAGGAACCCATTCCCAAGTAGCTTGCTGCCTCCTAAGAGCCCACGGATGAACACCAAGGCGCTCTGCAGAAAACTCAGGCCAGAGATCAGCTCCGAGGGCTCAGCAGACACTAACCTCAAGACTTCCCCAATGCCAGCTCAAACGCATAAAAAACATATCCCTTTTATGTGACTGGTGTTCCCCAGCCCATAAAAGGTTTCAGTCTTTATCAGCTTATCACATGGTGGGCCAGGGCCTGTGATTCTGCAGTACAGAGATAACAGCAGTCATTCTCCTGACATATTCCTAGAGTATCCACAGGACACTGGTATCTACAGGACAGAGAACCACGAAGATGTGACAGCCACCACCTCAGACAGACAAAGGGCAAGTATTTCTCCAGAAAGGCCCAGGCCACACTTGCTGGAGCCTAAAGGAATATTTGGTCTCTTGATATCTGCATTGCTTTAAGTTATTCTCAGTCCACACAACCAGAGCACATTTCTCTGTCTCTCATTCCTCCTGAGGTGGCCCCCTGACAATAATATTTTAAAAGTAGAGAAGGGCCACCTTAAGTGGGATCAGCACCAAGAACCTTCCTGCACACATCAACAAACACTAGGCATTTCTTTTTCTTTCTAGTCAAGAAAAAAAATCTTTCTTTTACTTTCCCATGGCTGGATTCTTCCTTTGAAGATCTCACAGGGCTTCCTAAGACCCTCTTTCAACTCTCTCTCCCACAAAGTCTTTTCTCAAGGCCATGGAGAGCCTCCCCACATGAACTATTCATCCATTTCTCCCAACCTTGAGGTTCTGCCAAGAGAGGCGGATTCCCTTCAGAGACAAGATCAATCAATGCTGTGTAAAAAGATTAAAGATGGAGGTGGGGGTGGAGTGCAGAAACTCTTCAATCAACAATTGGACACATTGGCAAGTAGACCACCATCCTCTCAAAGGCAACTCGAAGCAGCCAAGGGTGTTAGAACCTCACTTCTATTTAAAAACTGACTTAATTTTTTAAATGCCTTTAATACATGTAGATCCTCCAGATTTTAAAAAAAAAAATCCACATTTTTGGAGAATTTTTTTTTTCAGGCTTAGAAAGATCTTTACCCCCTTGCCTTTCTCAGCCACTCCTGTTTGAGTCTTTTTGGTTGATTCTCTCTGGAATTCACTCTGAAATCTACCAATGTCACATGGTATGGAAAATTGACTTTCAGGGGCGGCCACAATAATCCAGTGGGTAGGGTGCTTACCCTGCACATGGTCGATCTAAGGATGATCCCTGGTGACCCAGAAAGTCCCCTTATCCTTCTCAGGAATGATTTCTGAACACAGAGCCAGAAAGCCCTGAGCACCACCAAGAACAGCCCCAAGATTAAAACCAGTAAACTAAAAACTCACTTTACAATTCTGTCAAAAATAAAAAATGCCTTTCAAAGCTAAGTTGCCAAGGCTCCAGCCCAAAGATTCTTGGATTCTGGCCTCGTTAGCAATACTGGCCAGAATATTGGTCCCTCCCCTCCTCCTCACCATGCCACAGATAACTTACTCTTGCACCTCACACCTAGCACTCAGTAAGAAATGCAAACCTTCTCTCTCCACATGTTCCAGTGTCCTCAAAACCCCACTCACCTCAGGTTGGACTCCTGCTCTCAATTCCACCAAATGTTTCCAATTCTCTCCAATTCATCTCATGAAAAACTACCTCTGAGCCCAACGCCTCATCCCATCTGAGTGCCAGCCTTAAGTACCTCTCCAGAATTGTCACTGAGCACTCCTAACTTGGCTCCTCATCTGCACGCTCAACTCTCCACCCCCAACCTTAGCAGATGCCTAAGTGCCTCACCAAAGAGAAATCAGATGTATCTCACTGCTTCAAAATTTTCCCACAGGAAAATGTCCAAAATGTTTAGTCTGTATCCTGTCTGCTTTCTCCAATCGTCTCGCCTACAAATTCCATCTGTAGGCCAGGCTGTACCTCACCCACATTACCTGAATTTGCCATTAACTTTTGCTTTGTGTACTTTGGCCAGGAAGTTCTCTCACTTTCTCTCTCTCTAGCCAACTCTTCCCTATTTTCTCAAAACCTAGGTAAATATGGACTCTTCCTCCAGCATTTTCTCCTTCTATTGTTTTATGTATTTTATTAATAATCTCAAATCGCACTCCACATTTTTCATTTTTATTTTCATTTTCTTGGGGAGGGTGAGACACATCCATGGTACTCAGGCACTATTCCTGGTTCTGTGTTCAGGGGCTGTGCCCAGTAGTGTGCTAAGAAGTCTCATATGTGGTGTCAGAGATCAAAGGGGGTAAATCACATACAAGGCAAGCAATTTAACTCCTGAACTATCTCTCCAAAATATCAACATACTTTGGGTGATGAATTGGGGGGGGTCACATCCAACAGTGCTCAGTCATTGACAAAGCTTCAGGGACCATATGAAGTGCCAGGTATCAAACCCTGTCAGCTGTATATGAAGGCAAGTGCCTTAACCTCTATTTTATCACTCTGGATCCTCCACATATTATTTTAAGACTAATTTCTTCCTGTCTATTAATTTTCTTCATGAGTCATATACCTACATTGATAGAAATAAGGCCTGGAACACAGTAAGTGCTCAATAAATTTTTGTAGGATCAATGGAAAGTCACCATCTACTGTATCACCTTTAAACTTTTGAAGCTTTCAAAGCATTTAGATTTTTTTTTTTTGCTTCATTCCAGTTTTCCCTTAGTCTTTCAGATATTGATTTCTAAGCATTAGCCAAAGGCCTCTAGAATCTTAAGGGGCTTTAAAGTAAATGCCCACAAGGATAAGGGATATAGGACAGAAGACATAAAACCATCTATAGTACTTCCCTCGAGGAACTGAGTCTATGGAGAAGAAATACCCACTGAAGCAACAAAACGTGAAATCAATAAAGACCCCAGCTAAGGTATGGTAAAGGCGATGTGTTTGCTACTGTGAAAATACATCATGGAAAAGACCAATTAATAAAATATGACGTCAAAACACCTCGGCAACTTTCATTATATTTTACTACAAAATATAAAACAGAAATCTTTTCATTCAATGTTTATTAGGTTTTATAGTCAAATATAACATATAATTATTTTTAAATGAGAAACCATGATTTCCCTACTGTTAATCAGAGCTATTGGGAGTATGGTTCATTTTTTTTTCTTTTGTTTTGCTTTCTTTTGTTTATGAGGAGCACACCTGTTAGTGCTCAAGGCTTATTCCTGGTTTTGCACTCAGGGATCACTCCTGGCAGATTTCTGGCCAAACCTGCATTGGCGATGTGCAACCTCCCTGTTGCACTATCTCTCTGACCCTAGGGAGAGCATAGTTGATAAAGCTTTCATATTTGCTTTCACTGTGATTTGTTGTCACAGCAACTGTATATATGCAAGTTCAATAACTTCTAACTTATCAAAACTCTCCACTCCTTAGTGCTTTTTAGGCTGCAGACTATCAGCTATGATGCGGGTATTGATGCAGAAGTAAAATCTCAGAGCAAAGGGTATCTAAGAGACAGAGATCACCAGTAAATAGCCTCCAAGAAAGCCACAGCAGAGAAGAATGGGGCAAGGACACAGAAGATGCAATCTCAGTGGAAAAGAAGTCTTCAAGACACCTTATCTGTAAGATGTCCCTGGAAAATACAAACCATAAATTCACTGCCAAATCAACTGCCCCTTTGTCAGTTCTTCAGGGGCGAAGAGAAAAGTCCCTCTGAGTGGAACATTAAGAGTTCTCCCACTCTTCCTTCCATCTCCCACTGATAGCAGCCCATTTGTTGCTATTTCTCAAACCCTGTCACTGTGCTGAGGGTTAGCTTATGACTGAACACATGAAAACCCACTTCTGTCTGCTTGGGAGGAAGTAGTTTGGTCAATAATCATTCCTTCCAAAACAAGTGACAAAATAACCAGTTTCTGCCCTTATCCATCTTCTGCTCTTGAGAACCATCAATTAATAGTGGTTTTCAGACACAGTAATGAAGATGGAGAGGTTAAGACAATACACAAAGCTTTGTTTTCAAGTCCTGGCCTTGAGGCTTGTATTGAACATGTCTGCAATCATTGCTATCTGTCCCCAGCAGGCTCACCAACTTGATAAAAGACAAAACAGGGACATCTATGTCTGTCTAGCATAAGATGTATGCACATCATATGCTTACTGGATATGCAAATTTACATATGTATGTTTATGATTACATAGGCACTTATGTTTAAACACATAAGAACTAACATTTTTACAATACAATAGCTTATGTCATTTAATGATTGCTTAATATTCAAGGATTGGGGCTTCTCAGCCAGAGTATGCTTCTTAAAGACAAACTACTCTATCTAAATCTGTGTACATGCATCACCCACACTCTCACAATACAAATTAGACAAAATAGATACTTAATGCTGTAAGTGACTTGACAATGGCACTATTATTACAACATTACTCTATTTTCATTACTACTGCATATTAGAATCGACTTCCAACATGTTTGAGTGAAGAAATAAAACAACCTAATCAGAGTGCCAATTAATTCTGCAAAAGTCATGTAATACATCAAAACGAAAGCATTTCCACAGCATCTCAGAGAGACAAGATTCATTCTTGGTTCACTCCTCCTCCCCTAGGTATTCTTTGCTTCCATCCTGACTCTATGTTTTGACCCATTCTAGTCCAATTACAAGCCCAAATTCATCAAAGACCCTGAGCAAGTTTCATTGATTCGCTAAGAAAGGATATTTTAAACCATCATCACACACTCACCTGGACAAATGGGATTTCTGTGGGTTTACCCAATATCATTGTGGTGCCAATAACTATTCTTTCTCACGAGGCTCTCATCAGCTCAAATACTATAATGGCAGAACAATTTCCAGCAGGTTGTAAGTCTGAGTGTATTGCTTGCAAAGTGCATGTAAATTATTAGATTACATTACAAGTGAAA
Organism: Crocidura indochinensis; assembly: GCA_004027635.1. Lineage (NCBI taxonomy): Eukaryota > Metazoa > Chordata > Mammalia > Eulipotyphla > Soricidae > Crocidura > Crocidura indochinensis. The sequence goes on along the minus strand of PVKC010026493.1, from coordinate 2,352 downwards.
GGCTCAGCGGTGGGTCACCACAGCAGAGCATTAGTGGAGAACAGGTTGAATGGAAGTATTGCAGTCATGCCTCTCCAGCTCCATGAGTTTGGCAGGGAAAAGAAAGTAAGCCTTAGGAAAGAGAAGACCAAGAATGCCAGGGTGCTGGGAGCTGAGGTGCGAAAGTTCCCCACCACCCCAGAAATGACTAGTGGGAGATATTAATACCCCTGGAATAGTGGGGATGAGGATTCCAGAGACATAGCCTGTCTTAAGGTGTGGGAAGGAAAGCAGCCTGACAAGTGGCTTTGAGGGTTGAAATAGTTTGTCCTCCCTAGAACAGCTCCAGCCAAGAGTCACTGAGTGCCCTGGAAATGCAGCTGGATTCTCAGAGCAGCCACCAAGCCAAACAGGATCCTCCAATCCAAAGGTCTGGGCAGAGGCAGAGGCAGCCATGCGGTTCCATCACCTTAACTGCGCTCCACTGCCTGTGTCATTGTGCTCCAGGCCCATCTGGGAGTCCTTTCAGCCACAATGGAAAGTGACAGCAGCAATGTCCCCATATTCCAGGTGACAGGAGGAAATATACTTGAGGTCACACAACCCCAACTCAGGATGCCAGGGCTCTCGCCTGGGTGTGTCCCTCCTGGGACCTCTGTCACAACTGCACACTGCTCTTCCCAACAATTTCCGCTTTGCTCAGGATTGCTCAAAATGCAGAAAGCTGGGACAGTGAATGCTAGAGGAACAGACATGGGGCACAGGCAGGTTCTAAACCTAAGGCCTAGTTTTAAGTACAAGCAATTCAGACCTCTGCCTGCAGAAATGGAAGTGCAGAGCCAAATCTCAAGAACATGAAGAGCTAGGCAGGGTTATGGGACAAAGGGGATTGGCCCCCTGCACAGATAATGAGCTGTTACTCTGCAGAGAAGAAAAATGGCTGAAGACAAGGCTCTTCCCAGTGACTCAGCACCATGGGACCCTGACAGAGAAAGGCCACAGTCTAAAGAATGAGTATTCCTGACAGCCACTGTCAAGGGCAGGGGGGCTTCTTAGGGGATGAAAGGGCCATAAAATTTTAATAAACAGGCAGGAACAGAAGGTGAGAGAATGGGGAAGGGAGAGAATGAGGAAGGTGAAACACAAAGTACAAGATAGATGAGGCCAAATCTGAGACAGGTACAGAAGACAGCCAGAATCCCAGAGCAAAAGGAAGACACCATTTCAAATGCCAGAACCCAAGAAAGGCAAAGACAATCCCTCCTGTCCAGGCTTGATCCTCAGCACCTAGGAGAGTCTGACCTGTAGGAAGGGGTCAGAACATGGTGACTGCATGAAAGATCACATCCCAGGCTTTTAACATTGGGAGGAATTGCAGAATTCTAAGCTAGTCTAGGCAGATGCGTGTTTAGGGGTAATAGGATTTTAATGAGCATGTGCTAAAAAGTGGCACAAAGATACCATATGATTAGAAATAATAAGTATTTACATTATTTTCCCTCCGCCCATCTCCTCCCTGAAATCCTGATGGGTAACACCTGCAGCGCTGCATAAATTCTCCCCCCCCCCCCCCCCGCCCCGCCAAAATTACAAGCACCCCACCCGCCCCTGGAGGAACTGCTGCTTTTACCCTGCAATGCTGGGACTTTACATTGCAAAGGGCCAGGACAGGGGGTTCAAATAAGGAGAAATGGCCTAAAAATAGATAAATCACCCGTATTTTGTCTTTAACAGAGCAAATAATAACACCACATCACAGATAACACTTTTTATGAAAAAATTTTATTTTGTGTGTGTCATATGTTATAAAAATAACTTGAAAGATATCAGAGGAGAGGGGCAGATATTCTTGCTTGGCTCTGTGACACAGGACTCCGTGGACAAATACTGATCGTCAAAGGCAGGGCAGAGACCACAAATTAGCCCATACTGGAGCAGCCAGGAATTCTGTGCACCCTACCAAGGTCAGAACACATTCCCGCAAAGTATTTCTAGTCTTATCATGCATCGTTGCTTTTTAGGAAAAAGAAATTGCATTTGTCTCTATTATAAATGTAATGCATGGGTAATGCAAGGAACTTGGAAAAAAAGAAAGGCACAAAGAAGCTTGAAGAGAATCATACCATCCAAAGCTAACTACTCTGTCATTTCATCATTTAGGAATAGTGAGTTCAAATTAACTACCCCTCCAAAAACATACATCCAGGGGCCAGAGAGATAGCATGGAGATAAGGCATTTGCCTGGCATCCCATATGGGCCCCCGAGCCTGCCAGGAGCGATTTCTGAGCATAGAGCAGGAGTAACCCCTGAGCATTGCTGGGTGTGACCCCAAAACAAAATAAAAACAAAACAGAAAACAAAACAAAACAAAA
>PVKC010026492.1:0-16115 GCA_004027635.1 Crocidura indochinensis | reverse complement strand
CTCTTTTGTGTCTGCAAATTATTATTATTGCAGGAATGTCTTTCATTCTCCTTAAAACCCATAGATGAGTGATACCATTCTGCGTTTTTCTCTCTCTCTCTCTGACTTATTTCACTGAGCATGATAGATTCCATGTACATATTTCATTTTTATTAATACAAAAAACCTTAAGAACTTCTAAAGAATGAGCAATCATATCATTCTAAAGCTGTCAATTAGACAGAGTTTTCCACAGGTAAAAAGCAAATATCCTTAGCCTCTCATCTGTTGTCAGGCTCTGAGTTGTTTATAGAAAGCTTCCATATGCTAATCTCTTTCCTTATTTGATTCAGAAAAATACTATACATATGATGATCATTGTGTATATGTTCATGATATTATTTGGAAATACTTTAGTGGTTTACAACCACTTCTTAGTGTGTGTGTCCCTGGCAGTGGTTGAAAAATGCTGTATTGAACTGATACACTTGTCTAAATTTTGTTTTTAAAGAGTTAAAAATGTCAGGGCCGGCATGGTGGCGCTAGAGGTAAAGTGTCTCCCTTGCATGCACTAGCCTAGGACCACGGTTCAATCCCCAGGTGTCCCATGTGATTCCCCCAAGCCAGGAGCGATTTCTGAGCGCATAGCCAGGAGTAACCCCTGAGCGTCACCGGGTGTAGCCCATAACCAAAAAAAAAAAAAAAAAAAGTTAAAAATGTCATAATGGCAGAGTATGGCTGGTGCTATGCTTATGACAACTCTTCAACAAGTATTTAACTATGGAATATAAGCTAAGATTTATGTTTAATATTGAAATTAGAAGAAATTTAATTTCATAGATAGTTAAATGCTGCTGGTATTTTTAAAATGACATAATAGTCTTTCTAAATGTATAAATGAATATGTAAAGAGAACTCTGATGAAATGTAAGAGAATGTCCTGTACTAAATATTAAACGTTATTTGTCACTTACCATGTAATGTACTGTGTACATTACAGATCTTAAATTATTCATTGTGTAAAAGCTGTTATCACAGTTTATAAGTGAGCAAAAGAGATTAGAAGTCTGTGTAGCTTTCCCAAGACCATTATTTTGATATGTAGTATAGCAAAGATTTGAAGTAGACTTCCTTACTTCAAAATTCATACATAAAAATCAGAGAGAGTGAATAGCCTCAGATATTAAGAATATTTAACCTAACAGCAGAAAAGGTTAGAATGTTTATTAGTAGGCTTTTTGGAGCAGAATACTATGAATAAAATAAATATTTTGGCTGACATATTTGATACTCTCTACAACTTAAGTACCTATCCTATAATTAAATTTGAGGAAGAAAAGATCAGAATTTTTATTATTATTAATACGGATATTATTGGGCAAATGATTCTGAGATCTGAAACACATAGTTTTGGCTCTAATTCATCCCACTTTTTTTTTTTTTTTTTTTTTTTGGTTTTTGGGTCACACCCGGCAGTGCTCAGGGGTTACTCCTGCCTCCATGCTCAAAAATTGCTCCTGGCAGGCACAGGGAACCATATGGGGCACCAGGATTTGAACCGATGACCTTTTGCATGAAAGGCAAACGCCTTACCTCCATGCTATCTCCCGGGCCCCTAATTCATCCCATTTTTAAACCAATTGTTCATTCCTGATAATTTTTTGTCATGTTTGAATATAAACTTGAGTATGGTAACAGATAATGACTTCCCTGTCACAAAAATACAATTCTGATCTCCTGAAAATAATCTTTACATTTTTGTTTTAATTACTTAATTTTTTTACTTATGCACCATGATTGATAAAAGTATTCAGTAGAGTTTCAGACATACAACTTTCAAACACCCATCTACCCATCTGTGTTAATTTCCCTACACTAATGTCCCAGAAGTTAATCACTGCTTCACACCCCTGAAGCTGCTACATTAGTAGGCAGATTTTTATGCTTATTTTTGATATATTTCACTTCATTCTTACAGCATTAATGGTTCTGTGGTTTAATTATATATACATACCACCCATTTGTACCACTTATATGTCCTAACCCCTGACCCTTGACCTGTTAACTGTTATATACTTATTATTATTCCTCCATCATTTCATTTTTCTAATTCCCTCACCTTTTCTTTTCTATAATATAGGATTAAGGTTTTGCCTACATTGGTTATTTTGCATTCAATTTGGTATTTTTCATCTCATTCTATATACCACATACAAGTAATATCATTTGGTCTCTGAACCACTTCTACATTATTTTACTTACTATGATCTCCAGTTCCATCCAAGTTACACTGTTCTGCATGCTTTCATTATTTTAGTGGCTGTGCTATTTATATATTTATAAATAGCGTGTCTGTCCTTACCCACCAAAATTAATTCAATGCTATAATTCATAAAGTGCTTCAATTAATAATGGTATGCATATTTTCATTATCAATGGAATTAAGTTTGCATATTGTGGTAGATCCAGAGAAATGGAAATACTGAGTAGTATAGAAGTTCATTTTTTACAAAAAAAAAAAGTTAACCGGACTGTTTTTCATAATGATGAAACCAGAAAATAAATACCTTCTTTCAACAAAGAGCTTCTTTTTTATCACGTAGATGTTAAAGATTGCTCACATTTTTTTCTTTTGACATGTGCCATTTTCAATTATGATATATAGAATTGCATGTAAAAATTTTCCAGCATCTCTATAGTTTTTACCTCCTTCCACCATTATCCAAGTATCTTACCTGTTCTCAATCAAATGTATCTCAAACCATTCCCATCCCCTGTGTTGCTAAGCTTCCCAGTAAAGACCAGTTCTTACATTCCATTGCCTCTTACTTCTGTTTTTTCCTTAGTTTATTTATTTATACCCCACATATAAGAGATAATATTCTGTATCTATACTTCACTTCTGACTAACTTTGATCTCCAGATTCAATCAAGCAAGTTACATGATTTTCCATTGTATATATGTACCATAGTTTTTCTCTTTAATACTTTGATCTTGAACATTTGGATTGAAAAAATACTCTATAAAAAGACATGAGGACTCTTTTTTGTGTTCAGTTGTTCTATTTTGGGGCTACATAGTAGTGCTATGAAATTACTTCCTAAGAGGATAAAAAAAACTTCAATAAACATCCTGATAGGATTAAATGACCATATTGAGTGCTGGGGAATCAAACCTGGCCAGCTGTGTAAAAAACAAGTGTTTTACTCATTGTACTACCTCTCCAGTCCCCAAATAGCTATACTGTTTTTTAATTTTCCCAGCCTCATAATGTAAAACAGTACAGAGACATGTATCCATATTATAAATCAGTGCATCAGCATCAACTGATTTTTTTAAATAGGAATTTTTAAGCTTCATTACTTTCTCACTTGGGCTGCCATTTTCACATAGCATAGATCGACAAACAATATATGAAAATCTCTAAGCTCAATTTAATGGCATTTTTGTTCCTCTTCAGTGGTTTTTTGATGTGTACTGACTATTTAAATGTTATTATAGGTCTATTTTAAATAAATTGAAACAAATAGGAGTAAATCTTTCTAGAAGTCAAGCACAGAGCCAGTAAATATGAGGCACCTCAACTGACACATATGTCTTAAGAGAATTTTATTTCCAATGGCTAAATAAATGTCAGTGATCAGTAATTCCAAAGGATACCATACATGGAATCATACCTATGAACTAGATTCTTAATTTTGTGTCAGCATATAACTATTTACTCAGGAAATAAATAAAAGCCAGAGGTTTGCTGTCAGTACAATGAAAGCAATTAGATCAGTCAGGCTTGTAGGTGATTCTATTTGTCTAGCTTGTCAGCCATTCAATGTCATTTCAACTTACACAATATGGTTTCAAATTACCAAAGAAAATAACATAAAAGTATTGTGATACTTTTATGAGAATTTCTTACATGGTTGTGATGCATTGGAATGATTGATTTCAGTATATCTGGCTATTGAACATAGGACTTTATATATAATTAGTTATATAATTGTTACTAAGGAGGAATTTAAGCTATACCAGAAGGTGTTCCGGACTTACCTCTGATTCTGCATTCAAGGATAGCTCTTGACTGTGCTCTAGGGCATATGGGTGTGAGTAATAAAAAAGAGTCGACATGAGACTGAACAATGGCTTAGCAGTAGGGCATTTGCCTTGCAAGCAACTGATCAAGGACGGACTACAGTTTGATCCTTGGCATTCTATATGCTACCCCAAGCCAGGTTTCTAAGCGATTTCTAAGCACATAGCTAATTGTAACCCCTGAGCATCACCAAGTGTGGCCCAAAATTAAAAAAAAAAAAAGTGGTCAGCACGAGTTAGGTACTCTTTACCTGTACTATTTGGCTTCCAATCTGGTCTAATATATACTCAATACTACTCATTGCATAATGAGAAGTTAAGAATCTTTGTAAAAATTACACACTATGTGAAAGTTTATCCCCTACTTCCTTTATCTTTGATCATTTTTATAGGAGTAATTTAGTAAGAAGCTACTAAATTCTCCAAAATCTATTTCTAAATATTTGAAACAATAAATTACAAAAGGGATGAACATATTAGAGAGTTAGACATTAGTAAAAACTTTGATTCATTATGTACTGATAAATGCATCTACATGTATATTATAGATTCATATGATTATAAAACTTTAAAGGTATGAATAAAAATATTTTTGAAAAATTATAGCTTTCTTATATTCTAATATGCTATTATTCCCTGATATGTTTTTTTTCTGTTTATTTTAAGCCATACCTGACTTTGTTAAGGAAATACTCTCTACACACATAAATTACTACTGTAAGTTGTCATATGGAATGGTGAAAATCAATCCTGGGTCAGCTGTATTCAGATTATATGCTCTACCCATTGTTTTATTTTTCTCTGGCCCTGCCCTGATAATTTATGTATTTTCATATGTCTATTGGTTACATTCAAATATCAAAGAACTCAAATATCAAAGTTTTATGTATTTCATGCTTCTTTTAAACTCACTGTTAAGATTTCTATTTTTTATTATTTGAAATCAATCTCAGCTATCTTAGAAAACTAGAAGAAATATTTTTACTATTCATTAATATGAACATAATTAGGCAATTTTCGAAGTAGTATTTGTTTCATGGTGTATATTTCTGGGAATGATTCTATAATTTTGACATAACACCTCTAATTATGATTTAATCTGCTCTTCTTTATAAGTAGACATGTCTGCATATATTTTCTATAAGTCAATGAAAATTTTAAAAGTAACTTAATAATATCAAGTTCACTAAAAATGCATTAAAATAAGCTCAGTAAATAAATATATTTCCAAGTCAATGTCTGCCAGGAGTGAATTTTCTAGAGAATAAATATAAACAAATGGTGCACATAATATATAGTATGTACTTTTTAACTACCGCTATAAAATTTAAACATACAAATTATCTTTAGCAAAGGCATTTAATTAATTTAAAGTTTAATCTTTAGAAAACAAATTACTTAGAAATTAGGGAAAAAATAGAACTTTAGAACTCCTGTCAGAAAGTTAATGTGAGACCTCGATATCAGACCCGAAACCATAAGATATATAGAACAACACGTAGGTAAAACACTCCAGGACATTGAGACTAAAGGCATCTTCAAGGAGGAAACCACTCTCCAAGTAAGTGAAAGCAGAGATTAACAGATGAGAATATATTAAGCTGAGAAGCTTCTGCACCTCAAAAGAAATAGGGCCCAGGAAACAAGAGTCCCCCAATTAGTGGGAGAAACTATTTACCCAGATAAGGGGCTAATCTCCAAAATATACAAGGCACTGACAGAACTTTACAAGAAAAAAAACATCGAATCCCGTCAAAAAATTGGAAGAAGAAATGGACAGATACTTTGACAAAGAAGAAATACAAATGGCCAAAAGACACATAAAAAAATACTCCACATCACTAATCATCAGGGAGATGTAAATCAAAACAAGTATGAGGTAGCACCTCACACCCCAGATATTGGCACACATCACAAAGAATGAGAACAAACAGTTTTGGCGGGGATGTGGAGAGAAAGGAACTCTTATCCACTGCTGGTGGGAATGCCGTCTAGTTCAACCTTTATGGAAAGCAATCTGGAGATTCTTCCAAAAACTGGAAATTGAGCTCCCATACGACCCAGCTATACCACTCCTAGGAATATACCCTAGGAACACAAAAAAGCAATACAAGAATCCTTTCCTTACACCTATATTCATTGCAGCACTAGTTACCATAGCAAGACTCTGGAAACAGCGAAGATACCCTTCAACAGATGAATGGCTAAAGAAACCGTGGTACATATACACAATGGAATATTATGCAGCTGTCAGGAGAGATGAAGTCATGAAATTTTCCTATACATGGATGTACATGGAATCTACTATGCTAAGTGAAATAAGTTAGAGAGAGAGAAAGATGTAGAATGGTCCCATTCATTTATGGGTTTTAAGAAAAATGAAAGACATTCTTGCAATAATAATTTTCAGACACAAAAGAGAAGCTCAGCACAAACAGGGATGAGTTTACTTAGACAAATAACTACGTTTTGAACTATCCTAATAGTGAGAATATACGAGGGAAATAGAAAGCCTCTCTAGAGTACAGGCGGGGGTTGGGTGAGGAGGAGGGAGATCTGGGACGTTGGTGATGGGAATGTTGCACTGGTGATGGGTGGTGTTCTTTACATGACTGAAACCCAAACACAATCGTGTATGTAATAAAGTTGTTTAAATAAAAAATAAAAAATAAAGTAAAATAAAAAAAGAAAATGTGCAATCATACCTTCTGAGAAGACTTCTATTAGTCACTGACTCACTAAAAGATCTCCTTCAATATAGAATCTGAGCATGAAGCTTAGATTTTTCTCAAGTACATAACTTTGTTTTCCATCAATGATATAAAATTCATTCTCACAAATACTTTATTTCTTCTTTTATATTATGTTGTATTATCTTTTTATCATCAAATGTCTAATTGTGACATTTGAATTTTCAGGTAAAAAATGAGCTGAGATTTTAAATATCTTTTTTTTTTTCATATTTTGCCACACATGCAACCCACTCTTTCTGAAGTGTACTCATTGAAATCCCACAGGCACTGCAGAACAGAAGCCACCTACAGCAGAAATGCTTTCAGTTTTTCACCATTAAGGATAATGTTACAGGCTGTGGGCTTCATATAGATAGTTGTAACTATCTTTTTTCTTAATAATTATTTTATTTAAAGGCCGTTTTTGTTTGGGTTTTAGTCATGTAAAGAACACCACCCATCACCAGTGCAACATTCCCATTACCAATGTCCCAAAAATCTTGAGATTTTAAAAAGAAACATTCCATGGTCCATGTTTCTTGGTCATATATAACTTAGTATACTAAAATATGTATATAACTTGCAGTTTGAACCATTGCTACCAAGCTATAGTAAAGCTTAAAGAAAAAATACATCATTTTAAAGATAAGATTGTCGTGTACAAGGAAAAGGGTAATAATATTTTTGTTTGTTTTGGGGGTCACACCTAGCAGTGTTCAGGGGTTACTACAGGCTCTGCACCCAGAAATGCCTTCTGGCAGGATTTGGGGACCAATGGAATGCAGTGATTGAATCTGGGTTAGCCATATGCAAGGCAAACCACCCTACCACCATCTGTCCTAGTTTAGCACATGCAAAGCCCTACAGCTTGTACCACTGCTCCGGTCCCTTATTTGTACTTCTTAATATTACATGTATATGATTAATTGACTGCATGGGCACAAAAAATAAAGTTTATTTTATTGGTAAAAGTTGTATAATGGGGTTAAGAGATCTAGTACAGAGCATAAATAAAAGGCACTTTTGAAAAGCTCATTCACTTTTTCAGATTTTTAGGGAAGTTTGGAAGAACTGCTCCAAAGTGTTAAATGACACCCTGATGAGGTCTGAGAATGCATGTACCTAACAAAGTATCCAGTTCACTTTTCAAGTAAAGCTTATACTTTAGGGGCAGCGTTTGACTTAATATTTTATTATGAGTTATGAGTTATGGTGGCTCATTTTATAGCTTTTTAGTTGCCAGAGCTATAAAATGATCTAGATTATCATAGAGCATCCCAAGACAATAATGGTAAGAAATTTAAAATTTTTTCAGCAATAGAACTATTCCTTAGACTTTGTGTGAAGCAAGGAAATACAATCATTTGAGTACTAGGAACCTTCCAAATATAATGTTGTAAATACTTTTTTATAATAGAAAAAATCAAATAACTCATGAATAACTTGTAGTCATATGGCTGGCAAAATAAAAATAACTTATGTTCATGTTAATTAACATATTTATTAAATTCATATTGAAGGGAAGACTTATACTAGTGATTAAATATTTTTGATTAAAATTTTGCAACATCTCTAGAAAAAATAGTCATTCCAATAATTTCAAATACTTGCCCATTATATATTTTCATCTGAGGAAAACTATCTCAAATTTGCATGAAATGCCTATTAAATTATGAATATTGCTATTTATTCATTGTCAGAGCCATTATTTTCTTATGACTTCTTCAGTATACTACCATTAAAATATGTATTGCTTACTTTATTTTCTGATATTTATGTTCTCTGATTAGCTCTTCCTTAATTTCTTCTCTTTTAGTATCACTTTTCCTTTCTCTAGTTATTCTTTCAATGAAATTGAAATGCAAAATGATACAGAAAATTCAGGCATGATATGTAATGCATGATATTTCATTCCATGAAATTACTAAGTTTGCCTCAAGGTTTGACTTAGCTTAGTGCAATCAAAACCAATGTCAAAATATGTTTCTTGATGTTCCCTAGAGAAACAGTATCGAGATGCAATTTTGTAATATTTCATAGTAATACAGTAGCTAAACAATTATTTAATCTGTGAAGTACCATATGCCAATAATTGCATTTTGCACATTTTGTAGGCATTAATCTTCTAATTTTCACAATGAATCTAAAAATAGTCATCGCCATGCCAATTTGATAGATTAAAAAGCCACAAGAACTAAGAGAAAGCCATAAAGGTACAGCAACTGCAAAGATAGATGGGTCTGGCTGGAATTACAAGAAAGGTTATTAACGTCCACAAACATATTGTATCTCCTATCCGTTGTATCTGAAGGAAGGATTGAAATCTTACATAACATAAAAGATTAAGTCATATGCTGAAATATATCTACAGATGCATACTCGAGGTAAAGGTAATCAAGGGTTTCCTATATATTTTATCTACTCTAGTTCCAACTCTGAAAAAATTTCACAGAGATAATATAGAGAGGGTTAAGTGGAAAACTATGAGCAAATAAAAGTTTTTTAAAGCCTTTGATAACAGTTATTCCCAAACTATGTACTCTCTACTGGTAATTTTTTAATGTATTTATTTTGATTTTAGCCATACACCATTGTGTTCTGGATTTTTTTTCTGACTCTATGCTCAGAGATTATGCCTGGCCATGCTTAAGAATAAAACCTAGATCAGCAGATCATAAAGGTTCTTACCAGCTGTACTACTATCCCAGCCTCTTCACTGATCATCTTAATTTAGTAAACAAAAATTGATTGTGTTCAGATCATGTCAGCTATGACAGTGATTTGAATTGTATTTAAGTACCTAAGCAAGTACCTGAGTTTTGTTAAAACTCAAATCCTGGGTTATCTTTTCATATTCTAATGAAGAATCTGTAATTTAAATTTAGTAATACTTGGGGCCAGAGTGGTGGCACAAGTGGCAGCACACTTGCCTTATGCGCGCTAACCTAGGATGGACTGCATTTTTATTCCCCACCACCCCCCACATCCATATGGTCCCCCAAGACAGGAGCAATTTCTGAGTGCAGAGCCAGGAGTAACCCTCGAGTATCACTGGGTGTGACCCAAAAAGCAAAAACAAAAACAAAAACAAAAAAAGAAAGAAAGAAAGAAAGAAAAAAATTGGCAATACTCCTCCAAACTAGATTGTAAAAAAATAAAACATTAAATCAACAAAAGTAAAACAGTTCACCATGTAACACAGAGTATATTACTAACATTAAAATGGTGTATGGAAATAACAGCATTGATTATCAAATTTTATCTTCCAATGTTTGCAGTGAAGTGAAAAAAATGAATCATATTTTTCAGGAAATTCATGAATACAATGTTACATTTACAAATATTTAAGTTTTTTATTTCTTAGGAGATAGCAGGTATTCAAGCTTTGATAGTTTAGCGATTTTTAACTAAAATTGGGACATATTTCTCTCACCTGTTTTTAATGGAATATGACATTATGGAAAATTAATGAAAGGATAGATACAGATACTTCAGCATCAGTGAAAATATAGCAACACCATATCTTTTCTTACCTCTTTACATTAACGATGTCCCAGAAATTATTTTAAGATTTTGACTATTTGTACATAGTTCTTAAAAAAATACAGAAAAGAAATACAGAAAAACAAAAGCTTGTAAAAACAGTATCTTCAGACTATTGAGGTAGAGTTCCTCAGTCATATTGAGAAACAGTATTTTCAGTCTATTGGGATAAAGTTCCTGAGTTGTGTGTAAACTCAAATTTTAGTTTTGTGAAATTGTTCACAATGTTTTCCAAAGAGATGAAGTTGATTAGTAGTTCCACATTACTCTGATACCAATACATGTAGAGTCCTCACTAACATATATATATTCTTGAATCATTAAATAGAAAAGATAAGATTCATAGTACAATTTTACCAAATGATATATTTCAATGTTTCAAAATATCAGATGCCCATAATCAAGCAAGCTATATAATTAATGACTTGATAAATGCAGGTTAACCAATAAAAATGCCATATATATCAAAAATTATGTAACCATATAAATAAATTTTGAAGCATGTTTGACAAAAATCCAACATGAATAAATGATAAAAACTAATAAAATAAGAACTGAAGGAAGTTTCTTTAATATCATTAAAGCCATTTACCACAATCCCATAACTATCACTGTACAATTTAGTTAAAAATATAATTTTTTCTCTTCATTCAGGCAAAGACAAGTTGTCCCATTCTCACCACTGTTATTCAACATTTAATATATTTTCATAGCCATTAACAAAAAAAGAGAAACTAAGAAGGGTCATACTTGGAAAAAGGAATGAAATAATTACTAATTGCATTTGCCATGATGTTACTCAGGAACCACTAAAGACTACAAAATATCTTAGAAATAATAAATTGTTATGTGACAGCTATAAGATCTACATGCAGAGATCTATCACATTTCCATATGCAAAAAAAGTGAAAGGGAAGTAAAATTTTAAAATTCAAAATTTGTCCTCAAATTTATTACTTGAGAATCAGTTTAAAATAAGAGTTGTAGATATATAAAAAGTAAATTATAAACCACAATTCAAAATAGAATAATCAAAAAAGGAGACACATACATATTCATGTATTAGAAGGGTTAATACTGTCAAAATTATAACCATACCCAAATAAATATACAGATCCAACTCAGTTCCTATAAAACTATCCATGAAATTCTTTACATACTTATACCAAGTACAGTTAAAAATCTAAAGGAAGTAACATGTTTCACCCTATAAGAAATAGCCAATGAATTACTATGAAAATAGAAGATATGAGGCTTTTTGCTTCTCAACTTTCAGCAATAGTGTTTTTGTGTTATGAGTTTCTAGTAATCAACAGTGTGGTGCTAGAGAAAAGAAAACAAACATTACCTTCAGATATATGATGTTTTATCTTTAAGAAAGTATCTAAGTGTATTAATTGGAGCAATAAAACCCTTAACAAATATTGTTTGGAATCTTTTAGTCACATTTAAAAACAAACATAAAAAGTACTCAGACATTACACTCTACACACAAATCAATTTAAAATGAATTAAAGACTTACATATCAGAACAAAATCCACGCAGTATATGGAGGTAAATGTGGATAGATCTACTCATGATATTGGATTTAGCATAGCCATAAATGACTGAAAGACACTGGCCAACCAAAAGAAAAGCAAAGATAAACAAATGACACTATATCATAGCAAGAAAATTCTATATCACAGAAGACATCATGACTAACATATACAGTCTACAAACTGGGAAAATATTTACTATACTCAGTCATCTAAACAAATGGTAAATCTGAAAATGTAAAACAAATCATCTTCATTCTTATTTTTATTATTTTCTTTATTGTATCACAGTAATACATGGTGTCTTGAGCATATAAATTCCTGGCAATTATTAATGGCATCAAATTAAAAAATAAATATTTTATTCATATAATTTTATATAATTCATAAAATAAAACTTTATTTAGTAAAATAAATAATTTTGATGAATATAAACATGCCCTATGCATTGATTGTCAAGTATCTATTAGTAATGCTCAGTATGTATATTTTCAGTGGATTTGCTGGGATAATAAAAAAAATCTAAGAAAGAAGTTGCAAATTCAGCAACCTATATCTATAAGGAAGAAGGAATTTAACTATGAGATAGCACATGATGTCTGAAGGCATATGTTTAACAGTCATATATTTTGCTGAGTGCTCTCATTCACAGTTTAATGGGAGATCCAATATAAAATTCCACTTACACCTGAGTGCTTAAGGTAAAACACTGAAATAGCTAACATATGCTCAAAATGATTTATACATTTATCTTCCTGGGCTTGTATATAGATCCTGCAAGAAAATGTAGTACAGAATATTGGTCACTATAACTAAGATAGTAAACTTCAGAAACTGGAGTCTTACATATATAAATATATGTGTGTATATCTCTATATATTTTGGAAAGAATTTACCTGAGAAACTATAACAAAACATTTTTTAAAAGCACACGTGAAAACCTCAACTGCTTTTATGGCAATTGTAATCCAACCCCCCCAAAAATTAAAAAGATACAAGTTACATTTTGGCCTATTTCAGAAGAAATAGCTTTATAGCTCATGTTGCTTAACTAAAAACAATTACAGTAAGTTTTAGACAGTAATTTTATTAAGATATTGGCCCTTTATTAAAGTTTCTAAAGTCCTAGTGGGTAATGTCCTTTCTTTGAGCTGCATAGAATCATCTGATCTGGCTCTGGAACCTGGTGGGATAAATACCTGTAGTTTTCAAAGGCTTTTGTGGTTATCTATATTGCATAGACCGTGTATAATGTATACATATACCAAAAAATATTTTGGCAGAAAATGTTTCCCAGTCCAATTCTAAAGAACCACTACAAGGAGACAATCAATAATCTAATTTTCACCAAGAAATAAATTAAACCAATGGGAAAAATAATTAGACTGAGATGGAAGATTATGAATGTGGGTAAAGGAGAAAGGAATGTAAGACTTATAAAACACATGAATTTACTTAAAAAAAAGAAAAATATTGGAATAATGGCAAAAAGGTTACTATGAGAACAGGAATTAAAAAGTCAGTGAATATGTGGAGAAAATGTGTTAATTTAAGCGATTACAATGTTTGATCAAATGGGATATAGCAAAAATAGACAATAGGTAAAACTTGAAGGCAAATCATAGGAACCATAATTTAGTTTTAAAGATTTTTGTTGTTGTTTATTTTTGGGCCACACTTGATGATTCTCAGGTAAAACTTGAAGGCAAATCATAGGAATCATAATTTAGTTTTAAAGTTTTTTGTTGTTTATTTTGGGACACACTCGGTGATTCTCAGGGTTACTCCGGCTTTGCGCTCAGAAATCCTGGCTTGTGAGACCATATGGCAGACCAGGGCAACTGAGGTCCGCCCTAGGCAAGCGGGGGCAAGCAGACGCCTTAATGCTTGAGTCATGCTCCAGCCCCAAGTTTTAAAGGTTTTAAGGGGACAGAGAGAAAGGAAAGTGTGTAAGAAAATAAATTGTCTTGCTTGCATATTTCTCAGGTTGTTCCTCGTGTATTATCTCCAGAGCCTAGCCAATTATAAGATTTTTTTTATTTATTTTTGTTGTGGGGGTGGTCACATCCAGTGGCACTCAGGAGTTACTTCTGGTTCTACACTCAGAAATCACTCCTGTCAGTATCGGAGGTCCACATGGGACGCTGGAGATTGAACTCAGGTCTGTCCCGGTATTCTGTGTGCAAGGCAAATGCCCTACGGCTGTGCTATCGCTCTGGCCACAGAAGATATTTTTCATCTAGAGCCAGGAACAAGATGTTACCACATCTGGATTTGTTAGCCCCCCTCATTTATTTTTTAATTTATTTGAAATAATGAGGCAGAGGCAAAGAAGTGAGTCTAGAAAATGACTAATCTGAATAAAAATAGAAATGAATGTAATTTACATCATTTCAAAGACTCTTCAAAGAGTAGTGTTTCAAAATGCTAGTATTTGAAAGGGTTTCTGCTAGATATCTATACTGAAGAAGAACAAAGAATGTTTAGAAATAATCTCTAATTCATAACTTAAATAGTATGCTTTGTTCAGCTAGGACTGCAGATGGATTATGAGTAAAGGAAGTGAGTAAGAGGAGGATGAATGAGGAAAAAGTTTAATAGTTGCAATTTATATATGGGAAATTTTAAATTTGGTCAATTCATGGTAGTGAAAACAATATTCCAACTTGCTTTCTTTTTAAATATTTTCAATATCCGAAACATCAGAGCTATGTATACGAAAGTAGTTTATGTGAATTATTTTTATAAAAATCATTTTAGGGCCAGAAAAACAGTACAATAGTTTTCATACAGCTCACCCAGGTTAAATCTCCAGCACCACAGAGTTTTCTCAAGCACCACATTCTGCTATATATTTATGAATAAAATTATCATTGAAAATATATACCTACATATATAGTAGGAAAATTCACTGCATGTTATTGCACTTCTATTTATTTTTTTGAATTTTTGGACTACATACAAGGCAAATGCCCTACTTCTGTGCCATTGCTCTGACCCTAATTATTACACTTCTAGAATTAAACACTCAAAATATCAAAATAAATTCTGAATTTACAAATTAGCCTAATGAAATACAGGTCTAATGATATTACTACCAAGTGAAATTACTGCTACTTTTTTTTTTTTTTTTTGGTTTTTGGGTCACACCCGGCAGTGCTCAGGGGTTACTTCTGGCTCCATGCTCAGAAATTGCTCCTGGCAGGCACAGGGGACCATATGGGGCACCGAGATTCGAACCGATGACCTTTTGCATGAAAGGCAAATGCCTTACCTCCATGCTATCTCCCGGGCCCCAAATTACTGCTACTTTAACAATAGTTGAGACAATACTGTTTCTTCATATCTTTAAAAATTCATAGATTATATTTTATTATTTCACTGAATAAATTACTCAAATATAAGATCAGCATTGAAATATGATGTGCTTTGAGAATTTGTTGTCTAATAAGAGTGGAAAGCAAAATATGAAAGAAATGGAAAGGAAATATACTAAAATGTTTTACTACCTTTCATACTATAACCCCTAGTTTACTAATTTCTACATCATAATCATATTATTGCAATAGTTGTGATGATCCACCATTGTATTTTTGTCATAAATATTTGATGCATTACTGTGAGGATCCACTATTTTATCTTATGTTTAAGAAAATCTTTGATGAAATGTTTAGTTTTAATGTAGGAAATTTTGGGTTAACTTTCTTATAAATCTAATTTCCACATCTATGTTGATTTCTTTCTTTGTATTAAACCTATCTGGTGGTAAAATGAATCACCTTTTACAATGAAGCCAAACAATGAGTCATCGTGTTGTCCAAGTAAAAGAGAGTCCTTTTATTGAGAGAAAACCAACTATAGTTCCCTGATGGACCATTCACATCTCTACTAGCAGATGAGAAAATGTTCCTTTCAAAGATTAGTACCCTTCTTTTAGTATTTGCAGAATCTCACCTTAATAAAAGTGAGGAGGATAAAAGAAACAGAGCACCTTAGAAATCCAGAATACTTACATCAGAATTCAAATAAGGACTCTGATGTGCATGTCATTTAAAGAATTTTTGAAGACATCACTGAGTTTCTGAAATATATACTGCTAGTCTTTACATATCACAAAAATCTTTTGAATATATTTATGTATGTTTATATGTCAAATAAAATAATTCAATAAAGCTAGTTCCCCCAAGAATTTCTCCTTTTCTGTATTATCAAAGGAACACTCTATTGGATTTTTT
>PVKC010026491.1:0-16114 GCA_004027635.1 Crocidura indochinensis | reverse complement strand
CTTCCTTCCTTCCTTCCTTCCTTCCTTCCTTCCTTCCTTCCTTCCTTCCTTCCGTTTCTGGGTCACACCCGGCAATGCTCAGGGGTTACTCCCGGTTCTATGCTCAGAAATTCCTCCTGGCAAGCTCGGGGGACCATATGGGATGCCAGGATTCGAACCACCATCCTTCTGCATGCAAGGAAAACGCCCTACCTTCATGCTATTTCTCTGACTCTTGGAGCAATTTCTGAGTGCAGAGCCAAGAGTAAACCCTGAGTGCAGCTGGGTGTGATCCCTCTCAAAATTTCTAGGGTCAACTATTTGAAATGAAAGTGTCTTAATATTTCAGAAAACCTATCTAACACTTAAAATCACCTCAGCAGGGCCATAGTAGCACTTGCAAATATTTGGGCTAGAGATAATACAGGGGATATGTGCACAAGGAGGATAAAACAGGGGACACATTTTGCATGTGGCCAATCCTGGTCAGATTCCAGCACCATATATAGTCTCTAAGCAATGCCAAGGTTCACTCATTAGCACAAAGTCAGAAGCATCCAGCCCCTGAGACTTTATAGTACAGCCCCAAACCCCTTTCTCTCCTCCCTAAAAGTGATTTCTCTATAATTTAGTCTTGACTGAGATAAAAACTATAAGCAGCCTTCTCTCAGCTCCCATTAGGTTAAGTTCAGACCAACCTAAAATATTATTAGAAAGTCAGATTATGGAGTTGCAGAGAACTGACACTGACTGGCTGAGGAAGTGTTCTTTCCCGCACCCACTCATCCACTTCTCTGGGCTCAGGAAGATTCTGTCTGAAGCAACACAAGGCAAAGAAATGAAGCCTCGGGGCCCAGGAGATAGCATGGAGGTAAGGGTTTGCCTTTCATGCAAAAGGTCATCGGTTCGAATCCCGGTGCCCCATATGGTCCCCTGTGCCTGCCAGGAGCAATTTCTGAGCATGGAGCCAGGAGTAACCCCTGAGCACTGCCGGGTGTGACCCAAAAACAAACAAACAAACAAAAAAAATGAAGCCTCTTGGAGTCACTGACATATTAAGTTCATGGGTTTGGTTTTTCTTTTACAGTGGAGCTAGATGGGAGCCCAGGTGATACAGTACAATTGTGTGGGGTGTTTTCATTGCCTGTAGCAGACTCAGATTTGGTCCCTGGTACTCCATATGGTTCCTGAGCACTACCAAGAGTGATCCCTGAGCACTGCCAGGTGTGTCTCCCTACAAAGAATAACGGGCCAGAGCATTAGCTCAATGGCTTCAGTGTGTGCACTTTGCATGTAGGAGTCCCTGGTATCATTGGCACCATATGGCCCCCTGACCACCACTAGGAAAAACCCCTGAGCACAGAGCTGGAAGTAGACCCGGAGCACTGACCGATGAGTATTACTCAAAAGCCTTTCCCTAATTGATTTTTTGTGATGTATGAAGAAACATGCCAGCTGTCCTGGAGCAAGAGGCAGGGATGGAGCAGCAAAAGAGAAATCACAGCTGGAAGAACACTTGCTTTGATGTGTCCAACATGGATTCAATATCCAGTACCTCTTATGTCCCTCAAACCTTCCAGAAGTGACCTCTGAGCACAGAGTCAGGATTAAGCTCTGAGTACCACTGAGTGTAGATCCCAAAAACCAACAAAAAAAAAAAAAAAAAAAGAAAGAGGCAGAGATTGAGATGTTTTGCCATAGGATGTTCCTGGCTCCAACTGTCACAAGGATCTCAGGCCTTTGGAGGGTAGGAGCTGACAAGGGGACGGACCCCTTTACCTGGAGCAGCTGTTCCATAGCCATATCCCTGGTTAGCAACGACAAAGGGCTCATTCACCGTGATCCAGAACTTGACCTTGTTCCCTAGCCGCTGGAAGAGCACATTGGCGTACTCTTTAAACCTCTGCACGATAGTCTCATTCTCCCAACCGCCAACATCTTGCAGCGCCTGGGGCAGGTCCCAGTGGTAAATGGTCACCTATGGAAAGTCAAGTCAGCAATTCTGTCAGTTTGCTCCCCGTGGGAGGCCAAGGGCAGTGGACACAGTGGCAAGCATATCTGCTGCTAAAGCTGAGAAGAATGAGGCAGGAAAAGATGGCAGTAACATTAAAACTTCAGAAATATACACATGGGGATTCCAGAAGCATGTATGTGAGTCGAATTCTACCCACCCCTAGCTGGATGCCCATAGGAGAACACAATAAATGTGGTGTGTTGGTGGCTGTGCTTCAATGAGTGCACAATGCTTAGGGTTCAGAGATGGAAGGGAGACTCTTCAGATGTTTGTGATTTTGAGTTTAGTGAATTGTTAATGCAAAAACATAAACTTGATATTCTCTCTTATATATGGTATTTACAGGTATTGATTGTGGGAAAGCAACAAGTGATCAAAGGCAGCAGAATTGGAGAGCTGGTCCAAAAATATAGTTTGCGAGAAAGAAACTTTGACTGGAGGGTTCTCTGAGATACTTTGGGACTTTAGGGTGGAGTGAAATAGACCTGCTAATGTGTTGTTGTTTTGTTTTGTTTTATTTTGATTTGGGGGTCATACCAGTTTGTGCTCTGGGCTTACTTCTGGCTTTGTCCTCAGGGATCACTTTTGGTGGGCTTGAGGAACAAAATGGAGTACCAGGGATTGAACTGGATTAGGTGCATGCAAAGAAAGTGTCTTACCTGCTGTACTATCTATCACTCCAGCCCCTGAATGTGGTGTTAGAAATATTGTAAATAATAGTACCTTAAATAAACAATTTTACATTATGGTTTTCAAATAATAAATGTAAATACTGTACTGGAGTGATAGTAGGTACAGTGGGTATGGTGCTTTGTATGCTGCCAACTTGGGTTCGATCCCTGGTTCCCATATTGTCTCTCAATTACTGCCAGAATAATTCCTGAGCACAGAACTCTGATTAATACCTAATCATATTATTATATTATAATATAATATTGTAATATTATAAATATATAATATAATATATCATATGTAAAATATATAATATAATATGTAATTATTATACATAATAATATACATAGTGCTAAAAGGTAAGAAAGGAGAGGTTTGATGAGAAATAGAAACTTTCTATATTATCTTTTCAATTTTTCTTTTTTTTTTCTTTTTGGGCCACACCCGGTGATGCTTAGGGGTTACCCCTGGCTATTCGCTTAGAAGTCGCTCCTGGCAGGCACGGGAGACCACACAGGGAACCGGGGGATCGAACCGTGGTCCGTCCTAGGTTAGCACAAGGCAAGGCAGGCACCTTACCTCCAGCGCCACCGCCCGGCCCCTCTTTTCAATTTTTCTGTAAATTAAAAATCCTTCTGAAAAATCAAGGTTACTTTTTTTTTTTTTTGGTTTTTGGGCCACACCCGGTGACGCTCAGGGGTTACTCCTGGCTATTTTGCTCAGAAGTCGCTCCTGGCAGGCACGGGGGACCATATGGGGAACCGGGGGATCGAACTGCGGTCTGTCCTAGGTTAGCGCAGGCACCTTATCTCCAGCGCCACTGCCCGGCCCCCAAGGTTAATTTTTAAAAAGAAAAGTAAACTTGAAAGCAGCATTCTGAGTACACGATACATACATATGTCCCTGAACAGCTGGCTTGCCCAAGTGTACTCAGCCACAGCCTTAATCCCCTTCTCCC
The DNA here is from genome assembly GCA_004027635.1 of Crocidura indochinensis. Taxonomy (NCBI): domain Eukaryota; kingdom Metazoa; phylum Chordata; class Mammalia; order Eulipotyphla; family Soricidae; genus Crocidura; species Crocidura indochinensis. The sequence goes on along the minus strand of PVKC010026491.1, from coordinate 12,491 downwards.
CTTACTCCCAGTGTACCTGGGGCTGGATGTTGGCTGCCAGCAGCATGTCAATGAGCCGCTCATAATAGTTGAGTCCGGCTTCATTGATGTACTTGGTGGTTCCATCTGGGAGAATGCGAGTCCAGGAGACAGAGAAGCGATAGTGGGATACAGCCAGGTTCTGCAGAGCCACTAGGTCCTCTGCAATCTTGTGGTAACTATCACAGGCCACATCTCCAGTATCATCGTTCCCAACTCTTAGTGGTGTGTGAGAAAACGTGTCCCAAATACTGAGTCCTTTGCCATCGGCTCTCCACGCACCTTCAATCTCAAGAGGATAAGACACAACTCATAAAGTTCCCCAGACATACCAGTAGTAAGTCCTGTCAGCAGTTAAGTCCCTGAGGCAGGGCCCTAAGTCATCAACCTTTCCTGGGGGCCCTCCTCTGGCCTCTCACAGTTTCTTTGAGCACTACCCTCTGTGTACTGCTGGAACATCTCTGCACTCCTCTCTAGCTCCCACTAACAGGCTGCTCCACCCAATTGTGGGGTAGAAGGAAGCTATGCTCTCTAGGAAGAGGCTCTTGAAAACTCCCCTTAGGTCTCCTCATTTCTTGCACAGAGTTTTGGGACCCTTTGTTCCTGGGGTCACTGCAAGTAGGACACACGGCTGAGCACATATGTCAGTATATGGTCAGGGCTGCTGGTTCATGCCTCACCTGATAGGCAGAGGAAGCCGCACTCCAGATAAAACCTTTGGGAAAGTGTCCGTAGAGAAAGTCATCCTCCCTGGGCTGTGGCATGCCATTGTTGGTGATGACCTCGGTGTAGTACCTGGTGGAAGCTCTGGCCGTCCGAGGCCTGTTGGGGTTGTTGAAGTCCACGTGGTACAGTCCGGACTTGATGGTGTAGCCATCTAGCCACTCGAAGCTGTCCATGAGGGACTGTGCTGAGTACCCTCGGATATCCACACCATCAAGCCTGTAGGCTGGGAATGTCCCAAAAGGAGCAGAGAATTTTATACCATTAGGGCAGGAATCTAAGAAGCCTGACCAAGTCAAGACAGGAGGCCTAAGTCATAGCCTGTGTACACCACAATGGATGGGCCACACTCAGACAAGTTAGATTCCACGTGGTGCCAGGCTTCCAGCATGCAGAACTTGTGTTCAGTCCTTGAGCTCACTCTATGTCCTTAGTCTGACTTTCTTTTTTGCCATTCCCAAGGCAAGTGTCATTGTCTGATCTTAGCAAAATCAGATTCTTTTTGTAAAGGGGGTAAAGGAATGTGTTTCAAATGGGAGAGTCAGGGCTAGAGTGGGTAAGGCGTTTGCTTTGCAGACCCAGGTTCAATCCCCAGCATCCCAATGGTCCTCTGAGTACTACCAGGAATAATTCCTCAGCATAGAGCCAGAATAATCCCTGAGCACCACCAGGTGTGACTCCAATCGCCTTCCCCCCACCCCCCCACACAAAATCCAAACCATATGGAAGCATCTCCATCTATTTTATAAATAAAACGAGGGTGAAGAGACAGAAAATACAGCCTTCCAGACATCTGATTCGTGTTTGATCCTTAACATTGCATATATTCCCCTGGCATTGCCAGGAGTAATCTATGAATACCACCACATGCATCCAAAGTGTGTGTGTGGGGAGGACTGAAACTACTGAGTCTGAGTAGATAGTATGTATAGTTGGTAAGGTGCATACCTCACACAGTTAATCCTGGTTCAATTCCAGGCACTCCAAGCATTTCAAGAATAAACCCTGAGCATCACTAGTGTGACTCCAAAACAGAAACAAAAAATGAAACACGGGGGTGGGGGGGCGGGTGGTGGCGCTGTAGGTAAGGTGCCTGCCTTGCCAGCGCTAGCCTAGGACGGACCGCGGTTCGAATCCCCGGTTTCCCATATGGTCCCCCAAGCCAGGAGCGACTTCTCAGCGCATAGCCAGGAGTAACCCCTGAGTGTCACTGGGTATAGCCCAACCCCCCCCCCCAAAGTGGAACACGGACCCAGAGAGATAGTATTGGGATCAAAGCATATGCTTTACATGTATCTGATCCTGGTTGAGTCCCCTATATCAAATGGTCCCCAAAATATTGTCTAAAGCAATCCTGGAGACTCCTGAAATATTGCCATCATGCTCCAGGCACCCCCCAGAACCATAGGGACCAAGGAACATTACATCATTAGGTCATTACATTGAAAAACCAGCAAAGTTGGCAGGGCATTGTCAACAGGGACCCCTGAGCTGACTCTCCCCCAGTAAAAATAATTAAAAATATCAAACTAGAAAATAAACATCGAAATGTATATTAGGGGGCCCAGAAAGATAGTACAGCAGTGCCTTATATATTTCTGACTCAGATCTGACCCTTGGCACACCAAATGGTCCCCTGAGCACTGGCAGGACTGATCCATGAGTGCAAAGCTAGAAGGAATCTCTGAGCACAGTCAAGTGGCAAAAAGAAAACAAAAAGAAATGATACTACAGTAGAATTTCTTGCTTTTGAATCCACCAAAATACAAACTCCCTATTTTGGGAGAAGCTCACATGCTAAAACAACTAAAAAAGAGCTCATAAACACCTAAAACAGTTGCTAAATAATAATGAATGGCCCTGGATGACTCAGGGAATCAATACACCTGTTTAACAACTGTGAGGCCATGTGTTTGATGCTTGGTGCTATCCACATGCACCAGGCAATGTCCTGACTCTGCCATCTCAGATCCCTGATAGCACAATTGTATGTTATCTCTGGCATACTGTCAGGTGTGTGAGTGAAAGTAATACAACTAAAGTGTGTGCACCCCAGCAAGTGGGTCAAAGCAGGACCTCAAAATGCAACATCTCTCAGCCCTGTGGTTGTGGAGACTTCCTGGAGTACTGTGGCAGCACTGGGAGGGGGTGCTCTAGGAAGAAGGGAGGACCCTAGGGGTAGGAGTCTGGCCCTCAGTGGGCACATAGGTGAGCATAGTAGCCACCAAGGGAAAGCATCTCAAGTCAAAGAGCACAGTCCCTGGTGAGCACATGTGCAAGTAATACTCAATTTCCAGTTTTTTGAGGAATTTCCATATTGTTTTCCATAAAGGCTGGACTAGACAGCATTCCCATCAGCAGTTAATAAGAGTTCTTTCTCCCCACATCCATGCCAGCACTGATTGTTCTTTGTGATGTGTGCCAGTCTCTGTGGAATGAGATGGCACCTCATTGTTGTTTTGACTGAGCTCCGATATGATGCAACTATACCTCTCCTAGGGATATACCCTATGAACACAAAAACACAGTACAAAAATGTCTTCTGGGAGCCAGAAATAGAGCATGAAGGTAAGGCATTTGCCATGCATGCAGAAGGTCGGTGGTTTGAATCCCGGCATCCCATATGGTCCCCTAAGCCTGCCAAGAGCGATTTCTGAGCATAGAGCCAGTAGTAACCCCTGAGCACTGCCGGGTATGACCCAAAAACAAGAAAAAAAAAGTCTTCTACAAATTTATATTCATTGCAGCTCTATTTATAATAGTCAGAATCTGGAAACAATCTAGATGCCCAACAACAGATGAGTGACTAAAGAAACTGTGGTACATATACACAATGAAATCCAATGCAACTGTTAGCCCATAGTATGAATCTTACTACAAAGTGAGTGCAGCTAGAGAAATAACTACACTGACAACTATCATGACAATGGTAGTGAGTGAGAGAAATAGAATGCCTGTCTTGAAGACAGGCAGAGGGTCAAGGAGGAGGGAGATGAGGCCATTTGTGGTGGGAAGATTACACTGGTTAAGGGGGGTACACTTCTTTATGACTGAAACCCAACTACAAGCATGTTTGTAACCAGGGTGCTTAAATAAAGATATTAATAAACAAAACAAAAATAAAGTGTCTTCCCTTTAGGCAAGAGCCATCACCAAAAGCAGGGAAGAGGCACGGAGGCAGCAAGTGGGCCCAGATGTGCTCTGCTGAATGGTTCCAGACCCTGGGCAGCAATGATGGGATGGGGGCCCGAAAGACCAAGCCCCACTTACCTTTCAAAGCCTCGTTGATGTAAGTTTTATGGTAAAACATCCTGTCGGTATCAGGCACTTTGGAGTTGGCCAGTCCCACGCCATTCTCGGTGATGTACACGGGCAAACCCCCATACTCCTCCTGGATCCAGTTGAGAAGTCGGCGCAGCCCCCAGGCAGCTGCACGGTCCCTGGCTGTTTGGGGCCAAGAGGAATCTTCCTCTGTGCGCACCTCGGGATCATCCTCGTAGGAGGGTGGCTTCAGCCGGGGTGTACGGTATCCCACGAGTTTCGTGGAGTAGGTGTTGAGGCAGAACACATCTGCAGTGCCTCTGATGTCCTGCTTCTCGGCCTCTGTGAAGCTGGGCAGGCGGGAGGCGGTCAGGCCCTGCAGTTCACTCCTGTTACCCACGTTCCATTTCATGGCATCGGGGTAGTCTCCATTTAGGAAGATGGGGTGAGCGAACCAGCCCAAAGAGAACTGCAGCATCCGCTCAGCAGCCTCCACATCCCTGGGGTCCTCTGGGGACTTGGGCTCTGCCCAGTGGGCACTGAGGCCCAGAGATATGACCCCATTCTGTGCCCTCCGGTACTTCTCATCATAAGTGTGATACACCCTGGCATGGGCTTTGATGATGGCATGGCCAATCTTGTATGGAGTCCAACCGGGGTCCTTCACATTTGGGGGGAAAACCCCTGCTCCATAACCTAGCAAGGCCTGGCTGCTGGGGTCATTGAAGGTCATCCAGAACTTCACTCTGTCCCCAAAGGTCTGGAAACAAAAGTCAGCATAGCTGTTAAATAGATCAATCATGGCAGGATTCTCCCAGCCTCCAATGTCCTGCAGGGCCTGGGGAAGGTCCCAGTGGTACAGAGTCACCATGGGAGAGATGTTGCTGGCCAGCAAGCCATCGATGAGTCTATTGTAGTAATCCACCCCGGCCTTGTTCATGGAGCTGTTTCTTCCATTGGGGAAAAGGCGAGGCCAGGAGAAGGAGAAACGGTAGGATGTCACCTTCAGAGCTCGCAGCAGGCTCAGGTCAGCTTCCAGTTGGTGGTAGCTGTCACACGCCACATCTCCAGTGGCATTGCCTTTTACTTGGCTGGATGGCAAGTGCGTGTAGGTATCCCAGATGCTGGGGCCCTTGCCATCAGCATCCCAGGCGCCTTCAACCTGGTAGGCAGAGGAAGATGCACCCCACAGGAAGCCATCCCGGAATGTGCCATGGTAGAAGAGGTCTCTTTCGAATTTGGGCTGGTTGGAGAACTTTGCCCAGACTGATTTGGTCTTGGATGATACCTGGGATGGGAATGTGAAGGCTCTGCGTTTTGGGGGGACATTTGCTGGAGTGAGTGGTGGCAGTCTTTTGATCACATTAATAGAGAAACCGTTCTTTTTGATGATGCTCATGAAAAAGGAAGCAGATTTCCTGAGGGTCCTTGGCCTATTGCTATCTGTGAAGTTGACATAATACAACCCAAATCTCTGGCTGTAACCAGAGGGCCCTTCAAAGCCATCGATGAGGGAACGAGCAATGTAAGATTGAACATCCACTGAGTCCTCCTTGATGGCTATGGAGAGAGACAAAAAAATGCTGAAGCAATAATACAGTAGGTAGAGCATTTGCCTAGTACACAATTAACCAGGGTTTGATTCCTGGCATTCTACATGGTTTTCAGGAGTAATTCCTGAGTAGAGTCAGGAGTAACTCTTGAGTAATGCTGAATATGCTTCCAAAACAAAACAACAACAAATATCCCAAAACCAATCAAACAAAAAAGGCTTAGGTTAAGGAGTTGGCTCAGAAGCACATACTTTGCATGTAAGAGCCTTGGGGGTCATCCCTGAAACCTGCACTGAAGCAATGTGGGGAGCAATACCCAAGCTCCACACCAGGAGTATACCTTGAGCAGTGCTGCATGTGGCTCTAAAGATAACTGAAATTATGCTAAACTTCCTTAGATGTTGTTTTTAATAAACCTTCTTTTGGTGAGATTGGAGAAATAGTGCAGGGCTTAAGGTGCTTGCTTTGGAAGTAGCTAAACCTAGTTTAGTTCCTGGCATCACATAGGGTCCCCTGAGCACTGCCAAGAGTGATCCCTGAGCACAGAGCCAGGTGTAAGCCCTGAGCACAGCTGAGTGTGCCCCCCCCCAAACTAAAATAAAAAGCTTTTTTCTTGACATAAAAGTTCAGAGGTAACTTGGACTTTCATTCCCAAATACAACCCTTTTTCTCCTCAGAATGTATAATCTACAAGACCCTCACAAAATTTCAGACCACATTTTTGGACCTAAATCCAAACCTCCTCCCAAAAAATTCCTGCCTGACTTAAAATAATGAATAGAGAGAATAATGTGACCCATATGCCAGTTTGGGGACTCCTTAGTCTTTGGTTCATTCCAGTGCTCAAGGGGCTACTTCAGTGCAGTGATCTGGGGTCTCTCCTGGTCGTACTCCTGACACCAGGGCATGCTGGGGATTAAACTGAGGCTGTACTGTGCTCCAGCCCTCTGAGCTCTGTCCCTCCAGAATCCTGATCTCCTTGGTTTTACTTTATTTTATTTTATTTTTAGTGGGGGACACAGGGAATTCTCAAGTTTACTCCTAGCTCTGCACTCAGATTTTACTCATGGTAGTGCTCAGGCTACCATATGGGATGCTGGGGATTGAACCTGGGCAGCCACATGCAAGGCAAGTATCCTACCTGCTGCACTATTATTCCAGCCCTGCTATACTATTTCCAGGAATATAATTAATCAGGTTATCTTTCACTTACCTCATTTACATTTATCGATGTCGACAACAAATGATCATATATACCATGTTTTAAAAATTTGTAAAGGAGTAAAAAGTCCAAGAACTTTTTTTTTTTTTTTTTGGTTTTTGGGTCACACCGGCAGTGCTCAGAGGTTACTCCTGGCTCCATGCTCAGAAATTGCTCCTGGCAGGCACGGGGGACCATATGGGGCACCGGGATTCGAACTGATGACCTCTTGCATGAAAGGCAAACGCCCTACCTCCATGCTATCTCCCGGGCCCCCCAAGAAATGTTTTTACTTTGGTGTTATTGTCACTTACCCTCCTCTACTATCTCCTGCCCCCCAATATATATACATTTATATTTATATATGTATATATGTATATACACACACACTCAGATCTTGAAACCCAGGACTAATGAAAGCTGTGTTACTTGGAAAGAGCATAATACATGTAGCTTTGTTAAGAATATCGCTCTCCAGGGGCCCGGGAGATAGCATGGAGGTAAGGTGTTTGCCTTTCATGCAAAAGGTCATCGGTTCGAATCCCGGTGCCCCATATGGTCCCCCGTGCCTGCCAGGAGCAATTTCTGAGCATGTTAGCCAGGAGTAACCCCTGAGCACTGCCGGGTGTGACCCAAAAAAACCAAAAAAAAAAAAAAAAAAGAATATCGCTCTCCCTTCTTTTTCTTTTCTTCTTCCCTTCTTCCCTCCTTCCCTCCTTCTCTCCTTCCTTCCCTCCCCTAAAAGAGAAAAAAAAAGAATATCAAGATCAGATCATCCTTATGAACTGGGTGCACCCTTATCCAATGGCAAGCGTCCTTAGAATAAATGAGAGAGGGGTTCTGAGCAACAGCACAGCAGGTAGGGCATTTGCCTCGATCATAGTCAGCTGGGATTCAACCCTTAGCATAACATATTATCCTCTGAACACTATCAGAAGTGGGCAGAACAAGGAAGACGGTCTCACAGTGGTCCTCAAACTACGGCCCGCGGGCCACATACTGTATTTGTTCCCATTTTGTTTCTTCACTTCAAAATAAGATATATGCAGTGTGCATAGGAATTTGTTCATAGTTTTTGTTTTTACTATAGTCCGGCCTCCAACGATCTGAGGGACAGTGAACTGGTCCCCTGTTTAAAAAGTTTGAGGACCCCTGGTAGGGGATAAGAACTCAGGAATGGGGCCAGAGACATAGCACAGTGAGTAGGGCATTTGCCTTGCATATGGCTAACTCAGATTCAATCCTTGCCACCCCATATGGTCCCCTGAGAATTGCCAGGAGTAACTTCTGAGTACAGAGTCATCCATAAGTAAACATGAGTATTGCTCAACATGGCCCCAAACTAAAGCAAACAAAAATGAACTCAGGAGCAAAAATTTGTGGCTTTAGTTGGGGGTATGTTAGGTAGGCTGATGTTAGGAACTCATTCTAGTACCATTATTATTAGTTTTTGGTTTAATTTCCTTAATGTACTATCTTTGCCCCATTACACAAAACTATGAACTTGTAAAAGTACCATATACCTCCCTAACAGCACTTACCCTTGAGCACTTCATTGATATATTGATTGAAGTAGTCTATTCTCCTAGAGTCATCAAGGAGATCTTCACCTTCTCCTGTGGGCATGCCATTTCCAGCCAGGTAGATGGGAACTTTTCCTTTTGTGTATTCCAAGGATACAAAGCGCAACAGTCTCCTTATACCCCAGGGAACCACATGAATCCAACGAGATGAAGTCTGGGGCCAGGCAGGGTCTATATGCTGGGAGAAGCCTCCAATGGTATCATAGCTGGGGATACAGCTATATTTGGGAACATTGCTGATGAGGTGGGATGTGTAATGGGACAAGCCGAGAAAATCAGCAGAGCCTTTCAAAAGCTGCTTCTCTTCCTCAGTGAACTCAGGGAGCTGGACGACAGGATGGAGGCATTGCTGGTTCATCTGCTGGATCTGGGCCTTCAGAGCAGGTGGGTAATCTCCATCCACAAAGATGGGGTGTGCAAACCAACCCAACATGAAGTGTAAGAACCTCTCAGAGGCTTGCAGGTCCTCAGATCTATGTGGAGACAAAGGTTCAGCCCAGTCTGAGTTTAGAACTATGCCCACTTGCCCTTGCTGCTGTGGACGGTGGTACAGGTTGTAGTGGTGCCATGCTCTGGCGTGGGCCTTAAGGACCAAGTGAGTCACCTTGTGAAGAAGAAAGAAAAAGATACACTGCTTAGTAATCACTAATAAAGCTGACAATGCCAACTACAGCACCAACAAGGCAATGGTCAGTAGTATTAATGCCAACCAATGCACCAGTCAGCACAAGTGTCAGTAATGTCCATGAGTCAATGATAGTAGCAAAAACATTAGCATGATACTAGCAAAGTCAACAGCAAGGACAGAGCTGATGTCAGTCACAGTTTAGCATTAATGTCAGAAACTTCAGAAATATTAACAACATTCTGAACAAATCAATATCACCACCTTCAACCCAGTCAGCAACTTCATGGTAATGTTTCACCAACAATAGTGACAACAACTGCATTAACAATCAACTTGTATCCAGTACCTACAGCTCAATAAGTTCTCTATGGAAATTGTACAACTTCAAATTATATTATTATTATTATTATTATGACACAGGTGTCACACTGTACAGAGAGACGTAACACCCAGACAATATGACCCCAAGTCTTTACTGTCATCCACAATGCTATTTACCTTTATCCTTAAAAGATTAAGAAGGATTATTTTAGCCTCTGTGTTCTCCTTGCCACTGAATAAAATTCAGGAAGACAAAACGTATCTAGGAATCTCTTTGGAGACTTAATTTATGGCCTCCCACACATCAATGACTTTCCTTGGAGGAGAGCTACAGGAATATCACAAATCTAGATGTAAAGCTCGTGTATGATCAATAGCACAGTAAACTCAGTGTTCTTTCCCAACTTTAGCTTCCTTAGTTGCAAGAAATGGTCATTATGGGGTCAGAGAAATAGCATGGAGGTAGAGCATTTGCCCCACATACAGAAGGACAACGGTTCAAATCCTGCATCCCATATGGTCCCCCGAGCCTTCCAGGAGCAATTTCTTAGCATAGAGCCAGGAGTAACCCCTGAGTGCTGCCGGGTGTGACCCAAAAAGCCAAAAAGAAAAAAAGAAAAAAGGAAAGAAATGGTCATTATGAGTCCATGACGAGGCTGAGGGGAGAGAGTATATTAAAGCTATGATCAGAAATGGCATGAAGGAGAGAGCTCGAGGCCTCTTAGCTCCCCTTTCTTTTTAACATCTATTATGATGTCATTAACTTCTGAGGATTCTCATGTCAGACTATACCAAAGAAAGCAAAGCTTCTGACTGTATCTCCTGTTCAAAACATTTGTCCTAAACTTTAAGAGCAAATTGCACTCCATTTCTTTTTTTTTTCTTTCTTTTTTTTGGTTTTTGGGTCACACCCGGCAGTACTCAGGGATTACTCCTGGCTCCATGCTCAGAAATTACTCCTGGCAGGCACGGGGGACCATATGGGGCATATGGGAGGATTCGAACCGATGACCTTTTGCATGAAAGGCAAACGCCTTACCTCCATGCTATCTCCTGGGCCCCGCAAATTGCACTCCATTTCTAAAGGTAGAAATGATTTCTTCCTAAATGCATTGAGATCAGGTAGAGGGATTAATGGAACATGAGGCAATCATCATAAAAAAGGATATGCGCTAACAGAAAAATGGCCCACCTCTACTACTAAGCCCCAAAAGAAAATAATGGCCTCTGACTCTTCCCAGACAGTCTGGTACTGACTGATAACTCTGGGGCCTTCTCAAAATTGAGGCAGACAGATTCCCCTTTCTTTTCTTTTTTTTTTTTTTTTTTTTGGTTTTAGGGTCACACCCGGCAGTGCTCAGGGGTTACTCCTGGCTCCATGCTCAGAAATTGCTCCTGGCAGGCACGGGGGACCATATGGGGCACCGAGATTCGAACGGATGACCTTTTGCATGAAAGGCAAACGCCTTACCTCCATGCTATCTCCCGGGCCCCATAAGATTCCCCTTTCAACCTGAAGGCACAACAGCTGCAGCCACACCTGACATCCTCTGATAGAAATAGCCCAGCTCCACAATCATATCAGACTGCCAAGGCACCAAATTTGTTTCAGATCTATAGATCCTGGACACCTCAGAATTTCATAATAGCCCAGTAGGAAAACCAGAAATCAGATGGGCAAGTTCATCAGAAGACCACCAAACTCAATGAACCTGAACAGTAACACAGAAGACGCAGCAAGCACCAACCATTATATTCCAGTAAATCCTTATACAATGACTTTAGGAATACCATTGAGAGATAAAACAGTGATTACAAATTGATCCTTATTTATCTAATTGTTGATAATTCTATTTACCTATGTGTTATAGCAAATAATAAAATAACAGCAAACAAGAAAAAACCCCTACCTACTCTTCAAATGTTTTTTATCCTCTAGTGAGTGGGAGCTACGAGGAAAAGTACCTTAAAGGAGGCCACTCCTGGGTCTGAGATGCCTGGTGGGTGTTGCCCGGTGCCATAGCCTGCATAGCTCATCACCCACGGCTCATGGAAGGTCACCCACAGCTTCACCCGGTCCCCAAATGTGGAGAAGCAGAAGTCAGCGTAGTCCAGGAAGGCATCCACCACACTCTCATTCTGCCATCCGCCGATCTCCTGCAAGGCCTGCGGCAGGTCCCAGTGGAACAGTGTGACCATGGGTTCTACATTCGAGGCCAGCAGGTTGTCGATCAGCTTATTGTAGTAGGCGAGGCCTTTTGGGCAGGGGTGGCGCCTGTGCCCAGTGGGGAAGATGCGAGACCAGGAGATGGAGAATTTGTACACCTGTACCTGGAGGCCACGGAGCAGGGCCACATCAGCATCCACCTTGCGGTAACTGTTGCTGGCCACCTCTGGTGTGGCGTGGCCCTCAACAGCCTTTTGGGAAACCCAGTGGTCCCAGATGCTTGGTCCTCTGCCATCCTCGGCCCAACCTCCTTCCACATTGAAGGCTCCTGTGGAGACGCCCCAGAGGAAGCCCTGAGGAAAAACATCCCTCAGGAAAGCATCCCTCTGGGCCCTGGACTGGTTTGCAAATGCTTTCCAGACATTCCGATAGGCTGAGTAGACGGTGGAAACATCTGCTGCCATCTCAAAGTCACGTTCCAGGGGTGTCTGAAGGCTCAGGCTGTCTGTCAGAGAACAAGACCTGCAGTGGATTCAGATGACAGGAAAGGATGCAGTGAGTAAGGACTGAATTATAAATATCCCCAGGATGACAGGAGTGGTGAGGAGTCCAATGAGCAAAGATTCCCCAAGGAAAGCCATATATGTAGAAGGTCAGGGTAGATGGTGAAACGATGAAAGGATGATGGCTCCTCTTTCTTAGATGAGTTATTGTGGCTGCCTGAACAGAAACATTGTCCACACTGCTGTTTCCTTTGTTAGCTCACCCTTGAGTACACTCTTAAGTTCTGGAGCTGTACTTTGTTCTTATAACTTATTGTTTGCAAAAACAGGTTAATCAAAGTGACAACTTCAGTTTATGTAGCCTCTGTTCTGCACTGGCTGTGGTGATAAGAATGAGTGCACAAACAAATAAAAATAAGGGGAGATGTGGGTTAGTGGGAGAGCACATGTCTTCCATGGAGGAGGCCCTGGGTTTGATTCTTGGTAACACACACACACACACACACACACACACACACACACCACATAAAAAG
>PVKC010026490.1:0-16112 GCA_004027635.1 Crocidura indochinensis | reverse complement strand
CAAAGCTATCATTTTTTCTCTTAATACTGCTTTTGCTGTACCCCACAAATTTGGATAGGTAATGTATTCACTTTCATTTCTTTCAGGAATCTTTTGATTTCCTCTCTGACCCACTGCCTGATCAATAGTAAGCTCTTTAGTTTAGCACTAGGTGTTATTTCTCTGTTTCTGTTTGTAATTCATTACTATTTTCAGTGCATGATGGTCTGAGTGTATAACTGATACATCATGTTTAGGAAAAATTTCATGACTTCATCTATCCTGACAGCTGCATAATATTTCATTAAAGGCCCTATAGTTCTTATTTGGGCTGAGACATCTTGGTTTTCAGCAAAGTAAACAGCACTCCTAGTTCTCTACCTGAGATTTCTAGTCTTAGTGCCCATGTCCTGCCCCAACTCCACCGTGTGTGTCCAACCACTTGGCAGGCTTGATCTCTAATTTCATGAGGTTGAAATTTTCCTGCACAATTCACTCCAGGGTCTGGATCCCTCTGTAATTTGATCTTAAGCTGGTATGCTGCCAAGTTGCTTCTCTGATGAATTCCCACAGCTTGAAGTTAAGTCAGTCTCTCCCCTAAATTTCTGAGGACTCTCCTCTGGAAATGTATAAAATGAGAATGCTCTCAAGGCATTCTTTTCCCAGGACCTGCACTCATGGTTGATGCACACTTTTTTTTCTAGTTATTTTTTTCCTAGTTTATTGTTAATGCTTCTCCCTTGTTAGGGGGAATCAGAAACCCAAAGAAATCACATAAGTCAAATTCTAGGAGTGGGATCCCCAGGGCCCACAACCTAGTTTGACCCACAACCTTTTACCCACAGTTCAGGTAAGAGTTGAAGTATAGTCTACAAAAAAAATGGAATGTTCATTTGGCTGTCCCTTGGTCACCACTGTCAGCAGAAGCATCAGGCTGATCTGCTGATCTGTATTCTATCCTTTTACGGGAGATGAGTCAGCTGAATTCACAGGGTTTGAGTTCTCTTCTGGATGAGTGACACTCCATCATGAGGAACAAAGAGGTTCCTGCATTTCCTTCAATCCTGCTACTTTAACCACTGTTGGAGTGGAAAAACCAAAAACATAGGGCCCTAGAATCTAGTTGCCTGGGAAGACGGGCTCTGACGGTCATTCATTGTTCTTCCTGCACTGGGTCAAACAAAAATGCCTCTCATACCTGGTACAAATTATTTTTCACGATAGGCTGCAATTCCTGCAAGGATTTAATTATAGAGGGTAAACTTTACCCTTAACAATGCCAGGAAAAACCACAATTTTTACTTTCTTTCTTTTTCTTGCATTTCCTTTCTTCCTTTCTTCCTTCCTTCCTTCCTTCCTTCCTTCCTTCCTTCCTTCCTTCCTTCCTTTCTTTCTTTGTCTCTTCTTTCTTTGTTTCTCTTTCTATTCTTTCTTTCCTTCTTTCTCTTTCTTTCTTCTGTCTTTATTTCTCTCTTCATTCTTTCTTTTCTTCCTTCCTTCTTTCTATCTCTCTTTCTTTTATCTTCTTTCTTTTCTTCCTACAACCCATCCCCTTTAAATGTTAAGTTCCGGGGCCCGGGAGATAGCATGGAGGTAAGGCGTTTGCCTTTCATGCAAAAGGTCATTGGTTCGAATCCCGGTGCCCCATATGGTCCCCTGTGCCTGCCAGGAGCAATTTCTGAGCATTGAGCCAGGAGTAACCCCTGAGCACTGCCGGGTGAGACCCAAAAACCAAAAACCAAAAAAAAAAAAAAAAAAAAGAATTAAATGTTAAGTTCCAGTTCATTCTCTCCACTTGACCCAAACTCTGTAGAGTTTGGTAGATAGGCACAGTGTAATTTCCAATTGGTGCCAATGATCTTAGTTAGTTGAGTTCCTATAGCCCCTCTTACCCTTACTTCCCTAACAACTTTTCTGCTGGCCTTCCTGTTTCACATATTCCCTAGAGATTTCACTATCTTAAAATTCATTAAGGGGGTGTGGGCAAAGGTTCATCTTCTATATCTCTATTAGGCAGGCCAAAGACTGTACTTTTTATCTGAAAAGAGGGTGAAGTCTCAGGATACTTTAGTTTTTTATGAGGGTTCAAGGAATTGAGTGGTTTGGGTTTGCAGGTATCAATATCTGAAAAAGATCATATAAATAGATAGAGACATACCATTCAAAATGATCCGGCCCTGGAGCACTAAATGGTCCTCTCTATCCTTGTGAGGACACAGCAGAGGCGGATGCTCTCTCTGGGGTGATGATACAACTCTCCGCAATGAAGTTAAGCAATGCAAACCAATGCATCATAGCACTATACTTGTTCCTGGACTTTGAGGTATCTGTATGAAGTCACACTGCCAGTCCTTTTAAGGATAAGCTCTCTAGTGCTTCACAGGTGTTGCCAGGAGAGTAAACCTAGGATTCCCACTAACTTCAATAATGGCAGATAAAGCATGGCTCTGAGTTACATCTCCTACTGTTCTGTTCAGCCTAAGTTCTCCCTGATAAAGTTCTCACTTCCACTATTGTAGCCAGACTAGTGAGGTGTACAGCTTAGTTCCTTTATGACCAGTTTATTAAATCAATAAGTCCACTTTTATATGGATTATCCAAGGGATACCTTAAGTCTATTATAATATGTTTAATTTAGTCAGCTACAAAAAAGTAGGTTTTTCTCTCCATTTTCACCTTAAATCTTGCCAGATGGTTGGATAAACTTGGCTTGTTCCTTTATATAAACCCAGCAAGGCTGGGAAAAACATCTCCATTTATAGAGAATGTCTGGAGATTAGTCAAGGACAGAATAGGTAGTCTATTAATCAAACATTAGTAATTTTTACCTGTCATGTCAAGGTTATCCAGGCTTGGATAAGATGAGCTGTAGGTGATGAGCTCTCAGACTCTGTAGGGGTATCTCAGTTTAATGGAGTCTGTCTGTCCCATCTCTCTCCAGGGTTGAAAAAAATTCTGCTCTCCAGAACTTTTCTCAATGCTGAGAGCAGGGCCCAGGCTGTGACCATTTATTCCAGATCTAGATGGTTTTTGATATCCTTAGGCCAGTCTATCTCTAGGGTCTCTGGACGTTAGCAACATGCTTGTAACAGTATCCATCATTACTGGATCTGCTTCTGTCATTTAACCTAAACCCCTTTCAATTCTTTTTCCTTTCAATTCTTTTCCTTGAGTAGGACTCTGGAGTTTCCTAGCTGACTTTTAAGATTTCCTGTCTGCATGAAAAATAATCCCCAATACAGAGAGGAAAACTTTTTATCTGAATTTATGAAAATAAACAAAACTAAAAAAAAAACTAAAAAAAAAAAAAGAATCAAAACTGTGCTTGTTAGAGTCTGGAGTTGAAGGATGAGACCACACAATTGAAATAAAGCTAAACAAAACTCTATTCTGTCAGCCATAAGCCCCATATTGACCCTGGAGGAAACAACCATGAAAGTTGGTCACAACTTGGTCATAAGTTGGATTCTATAGGGTAGGGATATAGGGATGTTTTAGCTTCTGATGACCTTTAAAATGATTGGTTGTTATCTAGGGTACCTTCCTACTGCTCCCTCATGTCCTTTCCAGATAGTTTACCTGGTATGTCCAGGTAGCTTGGGGCAGTATTAATGAAAACAGGCTTCAGAAACCCTAACATTTGGCTTTGAGCATGTGGTCTTTACAAAATGGTGTCTCTCCTGTTCAGCACTTGAGAAGCCTAACATGTGGTACTTATATAAAATGGCATTCCTCCTTGTTCAGAATCCAGGACTCCACAGTGTCAAGAAAAGAAAAAAACAAAAGTATCTCAAATTAAGAACACACAAAACTTATACATATAAGTTTTAATTCTATTTGGAAAACTTTAATTTTCTGTAAGAAATTTCTAAAGGTCCAATTTTCTAAGAGCACTGTAACATGAGTTTAGAACTTCTAAGCTCCCTTTCTATAAATGTCCTTATACAAATAAATAAACACTTACAACAATCTGGTTTGACCATGTAGTTAATTTCCTTTTAGCACAGCCTCCTGCACATTCCTTTACTTTGTTCTGTGTTGTAACTTTCTTTCATTCCAATTTGCAACCAACTGATTATACTTTCACAGAATTCCCCACCCCCAACATTCTTTGGTTCGAATCCGGGCATCCCATATGGTCCCTTGAGCCTGCCAGGAGTGATTTCTGAGCGTGGAGCCAGGAGTAACCCCTGAGTACTTTCGGGTGTGACCCTCCTCCCCCCAAAAATACCCAAAAAAATAAAAATAAAAATGCCAATGTCTTCCCTAAACATACTAAAAGGGGAGTGTTCTGAAAGACTAATTTCCCTGCTCAGAAAACAGGAGCAAATTCTAATTCTTAATTACTGATAGGATCAATTCACAGTATTTAAAAAAATATATACTCTAGTACAAACTGCTAAAATTAAAGGTGCTCTGTGTAAGCCACTCAGATTGAATTTTATAATGGCCAATTTTTTTCCTAGTAGTCTGTTATTTAGAACTGATTCCTTAACAAATTCTGAGGCTGAGGAATTCATGGGAAAATAACATTAAATGACCTCATGAATGACGTGAAGTTAACAGATATATACAGAACTTTCATCCCTAAAAATAAATACAAATCCTTGTCAAGGACACATAGAACATTCTTTAGGATATAAATTATATGTTGGAGCACAAAAGAAATCTTAACATATTTAAGATAGAAATGATAACTAACATCCTTTCTGATTAAAATTGCATGAGTCTAGAAATTAATTAAAAATATAGAAAAAGGGAAAGAGCTCAAGTGGTAGTATATCAGCCTACTTTCTATCCCCTCCAAGCACTATGACTATGGTAGTTTCCCAGGCAACACCAGGCTCAAAAATTCAACTGTCAAATTTTCAGCATAAGGCATAACAGTGCTATAGGTAATCCCACTTCAAGAAAAAGAGAAAGAAAAATAGTGAAACCTCAAATGTGAACATACTTTTTAATAACTTGAGTCAATGAAGACACCAAAATGAAAATGGTTATCTGGGAAACTGCAAAACAACAATAACAACTAAACACTCCCCAAACAATAAAGAGAAAAAACTAGCTGACCCTGTGAGTTATGTGAAGCACGAAAGCAGTATTTGGAAGGAAATTTAGAGCAATATGGGCCCATATCAATAAAGAGAAGACTCAAAATAAAAATCTGGAGAACTAGAAAAAGAGGAAAAAAGAAAAGCAAAAATTAACAGAAAGAAAGACTAAAAATAAGACCAGCGGTAAAGGACACAAGTCAAAAAGATAAAACAAACTTTTGTGAAACAGAGTTAGTTCTCTTGTATAACCAAGAAAATAAACCTTTTACCAGGTATATCAAACAACTATGATAAAACTGACTTTCTTTAAATAAAAAGTCTATGAATAGGAGCAATAGTACCATTGGTAGGGCACTTGCCTTGCCTACAGCCACTCTGGGTTTATTCAACAACACATATGATCTCCTATCCCTTCTAATGGAGTTATTTCTGACTGCAGAGCCAGGAGTAGGGGCTAAGAATCACTAGGTATGGCCAAAAATATAAATAGATATATAAATAAATAAATGATAAAATAATTATTTTACAGGGTAGAAAAATGAAGAAGATAGTTACAATAGACACTGCAGAAGTATAATGGATCTTCCACCATCATCAAAGGAAAATCATCCCAGAGATACAAGAATGGTTCAATTTATGCAAATCAATTAATAAACCACAAACTATAAATCATGTGATCTCATAAATAGCCACTGACGAAAACATTTTACAAGATTCAATATGGTTTTTTAGAAATATATTGAAAAAAATTGATCATTTACATAACATACCTCAATATAATAAAGTTTATTTCTGATAATTCTATAGCTAATATACTACCAATGTGGTAAAAGATTCAAAACTTTCCCTATGAGTTGATATAACTAATTAACCTCACTACTTTTTGACATAAGTTTGAATATCTGATGTATTCAATCAGCCAAAAAAAATTACAATGTCAATCTTATTTAGACTGATCTAAAGAATTTCATTTAATTCTTATCAAAATACCAAAAGTATTATTTAGGGTAAGAGAAAAAATTTTATGAGACAACAAAATGTTCTATAAAACCAAAGCAAATCTGGAACAAAAGGTATCCAGAGTATCATATTATTTGTCTTTAAATTACAAAGAAAGAAGAACAATTAAAACAGCTCTGTATATGAGCAAAAATAACACACATATCAGTGGGAGCAAATAGAGTGCTAACAAATAACTCTATTATATGTTCATGAGTGACAAATTTACAAGTCCATGCATTGGATAGTAAAAAGTTTCTTCAACGTATAGTGTTGGGGAAACTGTACAGCTATGTTCATAAAAGAAAGAAGAAATACATTAGATCACAATTTGGTTTTAGGTCCACATCCAGGGCTTCCCAACACTGTTTCTGATTTGGTACTCAGGAGACCATTTGGTGCTAGAGATGAGATCTGGAACTCCCTCATATTCTGTAGTCCCTAAAATATTCCCAGGCCTGGTTCACTTTTAAAATAATACACAGAAATTAAATCAAAACTGATATAAGAGCCAGATATTAGGGTCCAAAACATTAGATATGCATTTAGAGATTTAATTCCAACACCAAAGAAAACAAAAGAGCATATTACACTAAACCAGTGGTCGGCAACCTTTTTTTTTTTCAACTGAGTCAAATCTCGCCAAAACTACGATTGAAATTTATTTTGAAAGCCACATATTTTTGGTTTTTCGGTTTTTGTTTGTTTGTTTTTTGGCAGAGCTCAGGGGGTTATTCCTGGCTCTATGTTCTGAAATTGCTCCTGGCAGGCTCAGGGGACTATATGGGATGCCGGAATTCGAACCACTGACCTTTTGCATGAGAGGCAAACGCCTTACCTCCATGCTATCTCTCCAGTCCTGATAGCCATATTTTTAGATACATAGGATGATACACTGTTTTTTGTTTCAATAAGTTTTTATTGATTATATTCTGCATGCAAATATCCACATAGGTCGGGAGGCTACAAATAGCACAACTAATAAAACAAAAACTTTAGAACGATTTATTTATTGATAATGTTAAATTCCATAAAATTTGCCTTACAATGTAGAGAAAATTACATCATGAGAATGGCTGACAAAGTCACAAACACTAATGTGAACATTGGCCTTGCATTTCCTTGGATAGTTTGAGTAAGTCAGGTTTGTATGTTGTTGTTTTTAATTTTAGGCATGATTCCAGGTTCTCATTGATGAGACAATTTCTCAATTTACTCTTGATAAGATTTATGCTTGAAAATGATTGTTCGCATAAATATGTAGACCCAAATAAGGAAAGAACAGGAAACGCTAGCTTTTTTAGTTGATTATGAGTCAGGAATACTATTCCAGGTGTTAAAAATCAACATATCTTCCTTTTCCAGGTCTTTCAAAGCAGACCACTTGTGCTGTGAACTAATTTCACATTTGTGTTTCTCCATCTTTCTAAATTAGCACAAAGACATTCAAATTTCGAGCTCCACAGTTCTTTGTGTTTTAAATCCAGAGATTGCATTTCAAAGTTGACAATGTCGATATAAAAGGGAGAAAAATTTAATTACATTGCAGTGGCATCCAGAGGTTTTTTTTTTTATTTAATTTCAATTTTTTTTTTTTTTTTTTGGTTTTTGGGCCACACCCGGTGACGCTCAGGGGTTACTCCTGGCTATTCACTCAGAAGTCGCTCCTGGCAGGTATGGGGGACCATATGGGGAACCAGGGGATCGAACTGTGGTCCCTCCTAGGTTAGCACAGGCAAGGCAGGCACCTTACTTCCAGTGCCACCGCCCGGCCCCTAATCTAGAGGTTTTTTTAACAAAGGCCAATGTCGCTTTGCTGTTTCTGAAATCCTGAAACCTCTTGAGAAAAGCTTCCCTCATATTTAAAAGTGCTGTTTTAAAATAGGTAATATAAATATCAGAATTATTTTCTTGGCAATGTTTTAACAGGCTTGGAAGGTGAATCAAAGTTTCTCTGTCAAAATCTTGAGCAAAAACACATAATTTGTTTTCAAACGAAATAACTTCTTCTAATATCAAAAAAAAATGTGTTTCCTTTCCCCTGTAGTTTATGATTAAGGTGATTTAGATGTGAAGTAACATCCACCATTAAATACAGTTTTTGAATTCACTGATTGTTAATTCTGCTGAACACCCTTCTCGAGGAAAAATGCTTTGATTTCTGATAATAAGTAAGCAAAATGCTTCAAAACATTTCCTCTTGGTAACCAAAATGTGCTAAAAATTTGAAACCCTACAATATGGAGGTGAAACAGGTAAAAGAGAAAAACCTTTTAACAATTTTTAAAAGCAAAGACAGTGTTTTAGAGAAAAGTAGTGATTTCACTGAAAGGAAAAAAATATATTGACACATTAGTGTGTGCTGCAGAAACCAAACTAAAATACACACAAAAACAAAAACGGCACTTTGTTAAAGGCATATGATATATCATAAAGGAATTATAATAGAGTGCCTAAAACATCTTAAAAATAATTTTTATTTAAGCATATTTGTTACAAAATTATTTATACTTGAGTTTCAATCATAGAATGTACACCAAAAGTTACTTTCCCCACCACCAATGTCCCTTGTTTCCTTCCCCTTCACCCTTCTCTGCCTATGTCAGGGGCAAGCATTTTGCTCTTTTCTCTCTATCTTTCTTTTCCTTTATGACACTGAGGTTTGCATAATTTCCTTTCTGACACTGTGGTTTGCAATATTGCTAATTAAAGGGTACCATGCATGTCACTTATCCATTTTCAGCATCCAGTTCTTGTCCAGAGTGATATATTCCAACTATCAATGTCATAATGTACATTTTTCTATTCTAACTGAACTCATCAGTTTTAATGGCAAGCATCCTATCATGGACTAGACCTCCTGTCTCTCATCCCTATTTTCTCTAGATATTATTACCATATTGCCATTTAATATTCTTATATGCCACAAATGATTATTCTGTGTCTACACCTCTCCTTCTGACTCATTTCATTCAGAATAATAATCTGATGTGTTGATGTATGTACAGATGATGCACTGTGCATGGCTCAGTGTTTTTGTGTAGTCACAAGAAACAGAAGTTGCACATCCATGCATTGTATTCACTCATTGTATGATAGACAAAAAACTCCCTGTTGAACTAAACTCTGACAGATGACACAGTAAAGATAATTTGTGAAATTCACAATTGTGATCAAATCTAGGCTATTCACCACCCTGGGTGAGAGTATGGATGCCCACTACTAGCATCTTCTCCATGAAGAAGTGAAGTGACTGTTCAGGGGAAGGGTGCTCTCTCGCCTTGTTGGCAAAAGAGAAGAAGTAGTGCAGTTCCTGTGAGAATAGAACTCTGACTTTGTACAGCCCCAGTTGGACAAGAAATGGGTAGCTAAGTTTGTATATTTAGCAGACATTGTTCATTTTATCGATGAATTGAATATTTCTCTGCAGGGAGTTTCACAAGTAGTTTTTACAGTGAGACATAAGATGGATTGTCCAAAAAAGAATCTGATTCTGGGATAGCTGTGTCTGAGAAGGAGATATTTAAATGTTTCCACTCTTGCAAAAAATTTCTGATTGGCACTTATATTATGCAGAAAGTCATAATCAATATGAAAAGCAGCATTTATGGGCATTAGCTCACAACTTTAATCATGAATACTCTGAACAAGAGAATCCACGGAAAAGAAAACACTGGGTTGAGAATCCCTTTATGGAAGATGCCCACTCTTGTGTAAAATAAAATATGTGTTTTAAGATCACTTCAGGCACTGTATATCTAAATCCCACCCAACCTGGTCTGAAGAAGCAGGGTAGCAGGAAAGAAATAATGAACTAAGTTAGCCAAGAAAGGATGATCATGGAGTCCATGACCTTTTACCTTGTACTCTCTGCCTGGAGCCCAAAATGCTAGCAATTCCCAATATCAGGAGACTTCAGGTCAAGAGAGAGAGACAAAAGTACATATTCAGTGGGCTTTTACATATCAAAGGAAGAGATATAAGAAAGGATGACTTTGGGAGAAAACCTTTGGGGATGATACTGGGTATCATCTTACACTCTTGGAGCCAGTCACCGGGCTGCACTTGGGACGCGCACTGACAGAGGCTAGGAGCAGAGCAGAGTCCTGACTCCTGGAGCAGTCGCCCAGAACACAGAAGAGCCAAATTAAAAGTGTAAAGAGCCACATGTGACTCGCGAGCCGCAGGTTGCTGACCACTGCACTAAACCAAACCAAACACCTCTGTACAACAACAGGAACCCTTACAGAAATACCTAGGCAATCTCATACCTCTAAGAAGTTATTTGTATATCATATAAATGACATGGAATTAATATCTAAAATATATAAATAACTCATACAACTTTATAACCAGAAAAAGCAAGCAATACAATAAGCAAGTGTACAAAAGAACCAAAAGATGTTTCTCCAAAGTAGACTATGTCATCTCTATGATGACTCACAGACTAATAAAAATATGCTCAGCATCATTAATCACTTGAGAAATGCAAATAAAAATCACAGCATATACCATCTCACACTATAAAAATAGCCAGTGTCAAAAATGATTTGAAGAGGCCAGAGATAACACAGCAGTAGGGTGTTTGCCTTGCAGGAGGCTGGCCCAGGATAGACCTGGGTTCAATTCCCAGCATCCCATATGGCCCCTCATGCCTGCCAGAGCGATATCTGAATGCAGAGCCAGGAGTAGCACCTGAGTACAGCTAAGTGTGCCCAAAAACAAAAAAATAAATGAATAAGCAAAATGATTTGAAACAACAAATATTGGGAAGAATATGAGGAAAAATGAACTTTAGTGCATTATTGATGGGCATGTAACTTGGTATTATTGCTAAAAACTGTTAAACATTTTCTTTATAAATTAAAATGTAAGTAAAGGGGAGTGTTCTGTTTATGACTGAAACCCAACTACAATCATGTTTGAAATCATGGTGTTTAAATAAATATTTTATTTTTAAAAACTCTTTCTGGCCCCAGTCTGGAATATATTATATGACTCCCATGAGCTAGAATAGAGTCAAATAAAAGAGGCAGTTCTTTTGACTTCTAATCAGTGTCATTTACCACTCTGTCCTCACTTTTTTTTTTAAAGTAACTATCTCTTCCTCTTCAGTTTTAATGTTTATTCTTTCACCTCAGGGTCTATTGTATGTGTGTGATTTTTTTGTTGTGTTTTGTTTTTTGTAATCCTGGTGCTTAAATAAAGATACTTTTTAAAATAGAAAAATAAAAAGAACTGTACTTTGTTTGTTTGGGGGCTACAACCAGCAGTGCTCAGGGTTTATTCGACTCCTCAGAAATCACTCCTGGCATACTAAAGGAACTATATGGAATGTCAGGGATCGAACAAGAGTTGACTGCATGCAAGACAAATCCCCTAACTGCTGTGCAATTGCTCCAGGTCCAAGAACTATATTTTTAACTGAAAATACAAGTCATTCCTTTCTGGTCATTTTTCTTTCCAACAAATTCACCTGAATTTGACGGCAACAGAGTTAATGATTTCTGCTTCCCATCCTACATTGACTGCTTTGGAATGCCCTCCCCCATGTACTGAGTTTTCCATTCTAATGGGGAGATGTGGTAAGACTTTTCACATACTCAAATATCTAAGAAGGATACCAAGGATGGTCATTCAATTGAGAAGGTTTTTACTTGTAAATACTAGGACATGATTTATCAATTTATCTTAAATTCATGCAGTGGCACAAAATCACCAGTGGGGTCTGAACTATAGCCTTCAAATGTATGCTGCCAAGAACAAAAAACCTAAATTGCTTCATCACAGTCTCTCACACAACACCCAACACTACTGGCATGAAAGGTTAGTTGATACCATGTGTGCTATGATAGCTTGGGTGAGACTCCAGCCATGATCTCATGGAGGAGAATGTAGCAGATAGGGATCAAATGAGGACTCTGCCAGCAATTGATGGGTGTTGTCTGAGATTTTCATTTTTGTCCTGAAAGTTGAGGGGTCAGAAGAAAATTTTAAACAATAAAATCACATATCAAATCTGTGTTTTATAAGACTATGCTAGTAATCTGGAAAATATAATTACTGTGTTCAGCAGGGAAAGAATATTCAGGATAATTTTATATGTTCACTTATGCAAGATACACAAAATGCCTCCCTTCACTATGACTACAATGGGGATTATTTTGTATGTATCGATCAAACTGGGACAAGGAATGCTTTCTTATTTTGATTCTTAAAATTCATTAATCAGTCCTTAGTATGGCTTTCAATTGCCTTTTGTGGCTTTCTGTCTGGAAGTTTTGCAGTTAATTTGTTATATTAGCAACTAAACACTTATTTGCATTGAAAGTACAGAAATTGGAACCGTAGGCTAAGCAGAAGGCTTAGGTTCAATCCCTGGCATCAGATGGCTCCCCAAGCATCACCCAAATCAAAGCCTGAGCACATAAAAAGAAATAGTCCCTAAACACTACTGGGCCCCTAAACAATGAAGCAAAGAATGTAGTTTCCTAAGTTACAAGTTACAATAAAGTAATACCAACCTAAGATATTAATACTGATTTGATTCCAAGAATATATTAAAACCTCTTAATTATCCCTGTAGCTAATTATGTCATTTACTGTTCCTTCTCCTTATTTATAAGTGAATTCTTTTTGTTAATTTATTTTTCTATTCTTACTAAAAACTCCCAATATAATAATTTGTGACTCTGTTGTGATTACTGGAATTCTGTATTCATTTTGAAACTAAAACAAATGTTTCTAATATTTCAGTTAGTAAGTAAATTGTACACTAGAGGGTTTTGACATATTCTCTACATTAGCTTTAGACAATTCCCCAATATTTTTTAGCTTGCTAAGGAAATTTGCTTTCAATATTCTCAAGTAGTTTCAAATGTTTTCATTATTCTATTATAAATTCTATTTGTTTCCTGTTAGTGTGATGAATTACATGTAGCTTATAATTTTAAATCGCTTCCTGGTAAAACTTCTTTTTCTAATATAAACTAATTTTATTCTGTATAACTTTATATATTTTAGTATTCTGCTTAAAATACTTTAGTAATGATTTCTAATTTTAGTTTTATGAGAAAAAATGACCTATAATTAAATTACCTTCTCCTTTTATTCTTGCCTTTGCTGAGAGTGTACTCTTTTATTTGATCAAAATGAGTTAGAAAATGCTTCTTGTTTTCCTATTTTCTGAAAGATTTTAACTAAGATACAAAAGATCTGCTTCATGAATGTCTGTTAGAACTTGACTGTAAAGCTTTCTCAACCTGGTGTCATTTGTGGCTGGGTACATTTTAAAAATTGTAATTTGGGGGCCAAAGTGATAGCACAGTGGAAGGGCATTTACCTTACACAATGCTGACCTAGGACGAACCTGGGTTCAATCCCCGGAGTCCCAGGAGTGATTTCTGAATGCATAGCCAGGAGTAACCTTTTGAGTATCACAGGGTGAAGCCCAAAAACCAAAAAAAAAAAAAATTGTAATTCAGGGCTGGAGAGATACTACAGAGGTCGTGGCACTAGCCTTGCACTTAATTGACTCCAATTTTGTATATAGTCCCTTGAGCACCACTAAGAGAGTTTCCTGAGCACAAAGCCAAGAGTAGCCCCTTCTAGATGTGACCCAAAACCACTATCCTACAAAAAACAAACAAACAAACAAAAAAAAAACAAAATCAAATTCAAACTATCACACTATTAACATTTTCTATGATTTTGTAAGTTTGATGTTACTTATGTGAAAAAAATGTCAATTGAGTTGAAAAGGGTTTTGTTTATTTATTATATCTCACCGCACATTCTCTTTGTATGTACCTTGGTATTATATATATTTTTCTTCTTGAGCCATATTGAAGAAACATATTTGATTCATGTTGCCTATTCAAAGAAGTTTTCTAGAACATTATCAATTCCATCCCTGTCATTCACTGACCTATATATAAAATCTTTCAGTACAAAACACTCACCTGCTTAGAGGTATCAATCTCAAAATGAACCTATTACTACATTAAGCATTTGCTAATTACCATACCACCTTATAAATTTAATTGAACTTGCTTCTAAAACTGTAGGTTACAATGTCACATCAAGTGTGGCGGTCACACACATTTTTCAATAAAAGATTTCTGAACATTTGGGGCCCGGGAGATAGCATGGAGGTAAGGCGTTTGCCTTTCATGCAAAAGGTCATCAGTTCGAATCCTGGTGCCCCATATGGTCCCCCGTGCCTGCCAGGATCAATTTCTGAGCATGGAGCCAGGAGTAACCCCTGAGCACTGCCGGGTGTGACCCAAAAACCAAAAAAAAAAAAAAAGATTTCTGAACATTCAATGACCAAAAATCATTGTATAATGAATCTGAGGTATTTCTGGCAGCTCTTTTCCATGGATGTATGTCTTGGGTTAAAATGGGTTGTAAATAGAAAAAGCTTATGCAGCCATGGTCAAAGGTAAGGCTAGGATGAGTGCAGTAATTCTCTTTCTGAGTGGGAAATATAAATTATACAAAGTCATTACTTTGAAGTAATCTGAGATCTCACTGGCATTATTTTGTGTGGCCTACTTCCTTGAAAGCTATGATAATAGATTAGCTCTTATTCTGCTTTATCAAACATATTTTCCCAGTTTCACCTTTAGGAAGCATCCTCAAGTTTAATCAGAAGTGACCCTCTTTGAAGGATAACTATGAAGGCTAATTTCTTATAATTCATAAATATTTGGAGGCCTGGAATTATTTTTGTTTTGCTTTGTTTTTTCACTGTTTTAAATAAATATATTCAGGTGTAAATTTATGGTTATTTTGACTGAAGTTAGTGCCAGCTCTTCTAAATAAAATTATGTTTGCTTGTAGTTATCAGTAAACAGATCTATTGTTCTTATGAAGGCCTCCCTTCAAATAGGTTTCACTGCTTTCCTATTGTGCCCTTGGTCCTTTTCCTTCTCTCAATGATACCACTTAAGGTCATCTGAAATAAATTATGAAAACATAACTGAGCTGTTTCATTCAGTAAAGAATTTTAAGAGACACTTTTTTTTTTCATTTTACTCAATGTCTTACAAATAAATCCAGGGCCAGAGATAGCATAGTACAATGTTTAAGGTACTTGCCTGTATGAAGTAGAGCCTGGTTGAACCCCAGCATTGCCAGGAATCATAACTAAACACAAAGGCAGGACCTGAACACATAGAGAAACCCTATGTGTGGTCTTTTCTGTCCACAAAAATTCTGTATTTTGGTGTTTGGGTCCTAAAATATAGTATCAACATAAGTCACCAAATTTCTAGATTTATCTTTCATTTCTTCCTGTTAACCAATTTTTCTTCAGTCTTATCACTTGGTTGTAGTACACCAAAGCTCTGAAATCTGTAGTATTATTATTTATGAAAAATGTTATTATTTCTTACCAACATCCCTGCTGGAGCTTCGGGTAGTTGCATATCACATTACTATAGATGACATACCAAATGTTCGAAAACCATCTGTAGATATGAATATCCATTATTTCAGTTCTTATTTTCTTTTTTTTGTTTGTTTGTTTGTTTTTTTTTGTTTTTTGGGTCACACCCGGCAGTGCTCAGGGGTTACTCCTGGCTCCATGCTCAGAAATTGCTCCTGGCAGGCACGGGGGACCATATGGGGCACCGGGATTCGAACCGATGACTTTTTGCATGAAAGGCAAACTCCTTACCTCCATGCTATATCCCGGGCCCCCATTTTCTTATTTTTTTATTTTTCTTTCATTTTTATTTTAAACATATTGGCTTACATATTGTTGACAATCATATTTTAGGTACAAATTACCATAAAATCAGGGGAGCTCCCATCACTAAAAAGTCCTTTTTCCACCTCCGTTCCCGTCCTACTTCCCATATCCTCTCTCCTACCCCCCCTCCCGGGGTTGCTAAAGCAAGTGGTCCCCTCTGTGCCTAGCTTGGTGGTCTTATACCTGTTTGGTTTTGGTTACCCTCCTCCCCCCCCCCCAATTGGGAGGCGGGAATAGTTAGTTCAAGTTATGTGGATTTGTTTGAAAAAGAAAAAAAATAGAAGATAAAGAAAAGAATGGATAAAAATAAATAAATAAATAAA
>PVKC010026489.1:0-16106 GCA_004027635.1 Crocidura indochinensis | reverse complement strand
TTTTTTTTATAGATTTTTATTTAAGCACCTTGATTACAAACATGATTGTAGTTGGGTTTCAGTCATAAAAAGAAAACCCCCTTCACCAGTGCAACATCCCATCACCAATGTACCCCCAATCTTTCTTCTCTCCCCAACTTCTGCCTGTATTCAAGACAGGCATTCTACTTCTCTCTTCAATCTTCTTCTCTTCTTCAATCTTTACCTGGTTGATGTGGCTCATTATATTCATCCAATTATAATAATTCAATAATAAGCCAATATGTTGTTAATATTACTTTAAACAAATAATTAGTCTAAGCATAAGAATTGATAAGGATTAGATACAACTTAATTTATTCTTTCAAATCTTCTTTATCTGTATGAAAATATAAATTTCTGGCATGTCATATTTTCTTCTAAAAAGAACTCTAACACTTTTAGCAGGGTTTGTTGAAACATTTAACTTTTTTGTTTTAAGTTAATTTTCCTGCATCTTCGGAGGGTAATTTCACTGGACATAGAATTCTAATTAGATGGCATTTTGTTTTAAATACTTACTTTTCCTCCATTTTCCTTTTCTTTGCATGGTTTCTGTAAGGAAGTCCACTGAAAATCTTATTCTATTTTTTAGATTTTTAAGATTGCAATAAGGCAAGCTTATTGCCACGGTAAGGAATGTTCTATTTTAAGTTTTTCTTTTTTGTCATTGAATTATGATTTATAAATATGATTTTCCCATATGTAATTATATACTTCTTATATTTGTTCTGTCTAATGATCTTTGAGCCTCCTCAATCTGTGGCTTTATTTCCTCCTTAATCTTGGAAAGTTCTCAGCCATTATTACTTAAAATATTTTCTACTGTTTTCTCTTTCTTCTGGTTCCAATTATACATATGTTTGATATTTTTAACTTGCCTCATGGTTTTTTATAATGTTATTCTTTAATTCTCATTTTTATTTCTGTTTAATTTTTGTAAGTTTCTATTGACATATCTTCAAACTCACCAATTCTCCTTTATTTGTGGTTTTAAGCATTTGGGTTTTATTCAATATGGAATAAAAGAGCCATTGAAAGATTTTTCCAGGAGAGAAATAGTATTAAAATAACCAAATATTATTGTTACTTTTGATTTCTCCTTTTAGCTGTTAGTTTTTGCTTTATATATATTCAGCTCTTCAATATTGCTCATATAATTATTTATAATTGCTATGTCTTCTTGATGTACATAAACATTTTATAATAATTTTAAAATATATTTTGATGTTTTAGGTTTATTTTGCCTGATATAAGTATGAGTATATATAAGCTTTGAAAAGGAAATTATTATTTCCTTAAAACTCTCTGTTTTATCTCTTTATTATCTACCTAAATCTTTAAAGTAAAGTAAGTCTCTTTTAGAAACAATATTATTGAGTCTTGGCTTTCATTAAATTTAAGATATGTTGAAACTTTTTCTTTTTCTTAGTCATGCTCATTTTTTGATGAGGTTATCTAAAGCATTATTTATAATCTTATTTTATTTTTTTAAAAAAGGACTATGAGCTAACATCTCAGGGGAAATATTAATACCAAGATATAGGATGTCTAATATTTTATTTATTCTTTTCTCTTAGAAATTTTTATTTCTTTACATATTTTCACACTTTTGTTTTGTGCATTGAGCTCTTTCTTTGACTAGAATCCTTAACATATATTGAGGCCTGAGCAGTAACACAGTGGTAGGACATTTTTTTTACCTTGCATGCTGCTGACCCAGGATAGATGTGTGTTCAATTCCCAGTATCCCATATGGTCCCCTGAGCCTGCCAGGAGCAATTTCTAAGTATGGAGCCAGGAGTTACCCCTGAGCACTGCCAGGTGTGACACCCCCAATTCCCTCCCCAAATTCTTACCATGTGTATCATGTTTATTATCAATGCTATCTTTAGTATTCTAGAATTTGTGTCATGTCTGAGTTTTATTCATAATAGTTATTTGTCCCTTAATATTAGGTATTTTTTAATTTTACCTGTTAGAATGCCTTGGATTTTCTTAAACTAAGGTGAAAATATTATTTTGGTAATAGAAGTTTAGGTAAGTAGGCCATAGTATGAGGTTTTATGCTAATATATTGAACACTTGGGTTATGATTGTTGTTTGCTGCATTTATAGAGGACAGACATTTGAATTTCAGTCGTGTCTTTAGTTTTTTCTTTATATTTACCTTTGAACTTTGCTCCTTAAAGATAGCCCATATCTTGCAGTCATATACTATTACAACAGAGTGTGCATATGTGGAATGCATGACTTGAAATATTAAATTTGACTTTATATGGAGGGAAACAATCCCTAAGTTTTACCTTATTTTATGTATGAGTTTTTACCTGGGCTGTTATCTTTACAGATTCTTCTTGGTTTATTTTGGTTGTTATTTTTGGGCCACACTTGGTAGTACTTAGAGCTTATTCCTAGCTTTTGTACTTAGAGATCACTCCTATTAGTGCTTAGGGTCTGCTACCTGCTAGTCAGTGCTATACTATCACTCCAGCCCCAACAAGTGCATTTTAGTTGTATTTAAATTCCCAATTAAGGGAAGCAGGAATGTATAAGGAATGGATTAAGTAAATATCATCTGCTTAGATGGAATAATAGTCTGGTAGATACTGACATAGATATTGTCCCTTTAAATGAGTCTAATTTGAAGTGGAGAATGTTATGAATGTACTTTTCTTCTCCCACTAGCAGAATCACAGAGTGCATTTCATGGTTCTTTGACAGGAGACCCTGAGAAAATTCTTAGGAAGTCTCTAATATCTTGTCCCCAGGAGTTTCTGACTCTCAGGAAATCCACACAAGAGGTCCAATGGTTCTTTAAGATTTCTTCTTGTGGCTTTGGTGGCTTTAGATCCATGCATGCTGATCTTGGCTGTGATTCTAGTTATTTATCTATTTTTCCTAATTTTAGATGGTGGTTTGCCACACAATCTCAGTTCTTTGGTGGATGCAAGAAAAGCATATTGTTTTCAGTTTATCCATCTTTCTCACTGTAAAGATGAGAGAGATTATCTCTAAGTTCTCTACTTAATGGAACTAAAACTGGAAGTGTCCAACTTACTTGATATTTATAAGTCAAAATTCTTAGCCAAAATTCTTAGGGGCATAGAAAAATGATATTTTGTTACTGCATTGCTCTAAATTTCTCACAAAACTGACTCAGAAACATGAAATGATTTACTTAAGCATCTTAGGGTCAAGTCAGCTGTAATAATGGATATAGATTGCAGCTATGGGATTCATTTACTTACAATATCATGGTGTCTGCTCAAATTTAACTTCGTTAGTTATAGACTCCTATAACAAAACAGAGATGTCTAAGTTTTATATTGATAACTAGTCCCAAAGCATCAGGATCAGTGTTAGGATCGCAAATAGAATAGAGTAACATTTTATATCCCCCCAATGTCTGTTCACCCCTGTTTTCTGGGTCTTTGCACTGACTTGAGATAGGGGAGACCATGTGGTCATAATCAGAAGAATTACAGAGCAAAGACTAGGGAGAAAAATCCCAGAAAAGTTTTCCTACCTATACACTCAGAAAAGAAAGAAATTACCTTGGAAAAATAACTTTTGCCAGCAAAACGTTGGAATGATAATGGCTATCATTTGGATGTGGCTCTCATTCTTGGCCTCTCTAGTCAGTACAGTCAACTGGCACCAGACTCTGTTTAGCTCTCAATTACCTTTTGTATGACATCAGGATGTTACGGGACACTCCATGCCTCATTTGCTGATTGGTAAAATGTTCAAGTGTTTCATAAATATTATATGAGTACTTATATAAACATATGTATTTATACATGCACATATATGTATATATACACATACACATATATGCATTTATACACGCATGTATAAAGCTTTATCTGTTGGAATAGCGATGATACAGAGGAAGCACTTATTATTCAATGGAAATAGTTTCTATAACCTTGTCTTCTGTTTTGTACACCTATCTATATGTGATGAGCTCAATGATTTTTCTCTCCACAACTCACTTTTCACTTTCTAGAATATAGATATAAAGCCACAGATTTGGGGAGAGGATGGTTCGCGGGAGGGCGGGGGTCAGTTTTACATCCCACTTTTAACTACCAACATCTAAAATTAAATTCAACCTCAGACTTTGAAAGTTTTTTTTTTGCTCATTTACTGAGTCCAGCAAATAGCTCCTTGTGTTCAGAGCCTACAGGGTGTGGCCCAAAATGTACCTTTTTGGTTTTGGCATTGGCTTCCCTGATAAACTCCTTCCACTCCCTCCCCGGTTCACCCTTCCCTTACATGTAATTAGATTCTTTAACCAATGAATTTTGGGTAATTGTAGCATTGAGTTTTGAAACTCTGCCCAGAGGTCTGTGGGCTCTGGCATGTTCAAGGAGTCTAATAAATGAAGGGAAATAAATGAACAGAATGAAAAATAAATGAGCCAGTACTATTTGGAGAAAAACCCCAAAGTGATTGCCTGCTTGCTAGAACAGGAATTATTTTAGATTAAGTCAATAATGTAAATAAGATTAATGAAACCATTTTGCTTAATAAACATACCAAATTTGTACTCTCCAACTTTTGCCTGGGTCTCTGCTTCCTAAGAACTGTTTCACAATCCTCTTCTGGTAAATGAAGGCCTTTGAGCAGAAGTAAGTATAGGTAGCATTGGTTTGTTCCATTTATCTTTCAGTGATAGTGAGAGCAAAGTACTCTCTGAATTTTCCTTTGCAATTTCTAATGAAAAATATAATGTGTGCAATAACATTCATTTATAGGAGAATACCTCTGTTTATTATTTAACTTTCCTTTATTTTGTTGACTTTTTCCTGTTCATGTATTATATTTTAGTGGCCCCCTAAAGCAACTAATTGCATGGAACAATTTATACTCAGTTGGTCACATCAGGACCAGAAAGAATTCATAATAATGTCCTTCATGTGCTTCAATAAGCATTTTTATATAAATTATCTATATGTATATCTAATATCTATTTCTTATATCTATTCCTTGCAACTATTATAATCTACAGACAAATGATAGATAAATATAGAAGTAGAAAAAACTTTGCTTCTGGATTTGTTCTATGAGTGCAACCTCTCTTAATGAATAACTGAGCCACAGTAGTATAGAATTCCTTTCATAGAGACCTAAAAAGATGACTTTATTGAATATTTGGTAAACAGACTATTGATAAACAAATTTCATTTAGAGTTATAAAACATGGTTTTATAAAACAGAAGGACAAATCTTCAGGTGAATAAATGAAAGTCACAAAACTAATACAAGTAAGACTTGACAGATCCAAATGTTCTTATAATGAATGAAAAGTTAAATACTATTTTAATAAACTGTGATGAATCACATCATTTATCTGTGATTTTATAATTTTTAAGTTTTTTAATATAATTCTCTTGA
Source organism: Crocidura indochinensis (assembly GCA_004027635.1). NCBI lineage: Eukaryota > Metazoa > Chordata > Mammalia > Eulipotyphla > Soricidae > Crocidura > Crocidura indochinensis. Next base: position 10,685 of record PVKC010026489.1, on the reverse strand, counting down.
TTTACTAGAGGGTAGAAAAAAGTTGAGGTTCAAACAATTTGTTACAGGACAAAAATTATCTTTATAATAAAAAGAGCAATAAAAATTACACTTCTGTCTTAGGAAAATTATCTAAAGTTAATCAAAGCAAAGAAGGTGGAACCATGGGGTCCGGGAGATAGCATGGAGGTAAGGCATTTGCCTTTCATGCAAAAGGTCATCGGTTCGAATCCCGGTGCCCCATATGGTCCCCCGTGCCTGCCAGGAGCAATTTCTGAGCATGGAGCCAGGAGTAAGCCCTGAGCACTGCCGGGTGTGACTCAAAAACCAAAAAAAAAAAAAAAAAAAGGGAAGGAAATTAAAAGAAAAGAATGAAAATTCAAATGGTTCCTGGCAGGCACGGGGGACCATATGGGGCACCGGGATTCGAACTGATGACCTTTTGCATGAAAGGCAAACGCCTTACCTCCATGCTATCTCCCGGCCCCAATTTCCTTCCTTTTATAATTTTATTTTCTTCTTCTTTTTTCATTTCTATTTAAACTTTTCTTTTACTTCTTTTGATAGTTTTCCAAGGATAAAATTTGGTGCTTACTTGCTTAAGATTAAATTAACACTTAAGCTTGGGAGGACTCAACAGAAATCATTTAGCAGCTAACAACACAATCTGCTCAGACTTAAATAGTATGTAATTAGGTGATAAACTAGCTACCATGTAACTAGGTGATAGGAGCCCATTCCAACAGAAATCAGCTGAATGTGAAACTCTGAGAGGTGCCAAAATTTCTCAGAGAGAAATCTGTAGTGTAGTATTCAAGTGATTGTGTGGTGGGCACAGCACTTGCCTTCCACATGGCCAATCTGTGTTTGATTCCTTCCACCCCACCTGGTTCCACAATCCCTGCCAAGATCCATCCCTTGAGTGCAGAGACAAGAGTAAGCCCTAAGTACCACCAGGTGTGGCTCAGCAAAATAAAAAAGAGAAAAACATGTAGTGTGAAAATACAGGCAGATACACCCAAATTTTGATGTAAATAAAATATTTTAAAATTGATTATTCAGGGAAAGATTGATTGTTTAATCAAAAGAACTTGTTATCAGTAGTAGGAACCAGCAATGGCTGATTTAAGCAACGAATTATGACTTACCTTATTTTGAATATGCAATTGTATTAGCAGATGTGAATAAGAGGCGTGCTTTTACTTAGTGAATATTATGATACCCCAGAGTGCAGATTGTCTTTCTGCTTTGTATAGATTGGCATATTAAAAAATGTTGTATAAGGAATAAATGGCACTCAGTGAGATAATTAGAAATCACTCTATGTCAATGGATTTCTCTTCCAAAGTTATTTTTGCTATTAGTCTTGGAACAGTGAGGTTTGTATGGTTTTAATATCAGGTCTGGGTTCAAATACTAGCTTCCCCAATTTTTAAGTAAATCATGAAACTGTTTCCTTAGCTACAAAATAAGAAGAAAATAATAGTGCCATTTGGGTGCTTAGATAAAACCAATTACACCAAAGAATTTTATAAATTAATGATCCGTAAATAAATAATAAGTATTATGCATAAAATGTTTAAATGTCCAATCTTTAAGGGAAAATATAAAACCAAAGTACATCTATAAATGTTCATTTGCATCAGAATAAAAGCACATGATTATGTTTTGGTGCCCTTTGCTAAATAAAAGCCCAATTCATTTAAACTTAGGTATACCATCACTTGACCTGGTGGTTTTCTGGAGACTTTACTGAATTAGACAAAATTTGAGCAAACTATGGTTCCTGTAGTTAAAGAGTGGGATTGGCAGGCAAGGCTGCCCACTCTCTGATGTCTTGGTTAAGGCTGCTGCCAGCTACACTGGCAACTTGGAGTTCTTATGACAGACTTTATGGTTCACAAAGCCAAAATATATATCTATCTGGCTCTGTAGTGAAAACATTTGCTTAGTCCTCGCCCCTACTAAAAAGTGTTTGTGTAGCGTGATGTTGCCATATATAGCCACAGTTAGGGAGGATATGTTTAACAAAGATAGGGAAGTCTAGAGTTTCCAAATTGTAGAAATCAAAATGGGAATTCAACTATTAGAGACAGCATGCACATTTTATCCATGAAAGTCACAAGAGACTTATTAATTTTGGTAAGCCTGCAGAGATCATAACACAAAGAATCATGGCTTTGGAGCAGGCATTTAAAAATATCATTGGTGTGGGAATTCAGGGAGTTGGTCTCAAGAGCCACTTGAAGAGGGAGATTCCAATGAGAAATGCAGTGTTTAGGGTCTGCCTAGAGGAAATTTTACTTTCTGGCTCTGATGGCTGCATGAGCTAGGCCAGTTCCATCAAAAGCCCCATCATTAGTGAGAACTTGGGAAATTCTTGCAACTTCCAGAAGCTACAAGTATTATTCTGGTGAAAAATATATATTACTTACAATAATAACTGCTGTGTTAAGAGCCTTGGCATATTCATCTCTATGTAGTAATTTTGTTTTTTTTCTTAACTGACAATTCCCATTACAGAAAAAAGGACCAATGTCCTCCCTTGCTCTAAAGTTTACTCTGTACCTCACCTCCCTAAAGATGTCAAAAGAATTCTATGCATTTCCAAACCAGCAAGCAGATCAAAGTGTAATAAAGATATTAGAAAAATGTGTTTTCTAAAATTATGGAACAGGCCTAAGATGGTGGTCTGGCTAATGCTAGAAGCGTATCCCTTGCAAGGACTTTGATGGTGGGTTTATAAGTTAGGTCTGATAGATTGCTAAATTATGATAGTGAAGGTGGTGTTCTGTATTTCTCAAGGTCAGAACCTTTGATTAGTTATTTTATTTTATTTTGTTTTATTTTATTTTATCGAAACCATTATGATTTACAAAGTCCTTCATAGCTGGGTTTAGACATACAATGAGTTAGGGCCAATCCCATTGCCAGTGTCTACCTCCTTTCACCAATGTTCCTCAACTATATCCAACCCCTTCTACTCAAAGCCTGCCAGTACAACAGGCCTATTTTAAGTTTAGATTGTTCAAGTTTGGATCTCTTGATTTCATTATTGTTGCCTTTGTCTTGAGTATTTAGTTCTGTCATTTTTGAACACTACCAATGCACCTGAGACTTCTTGGCCCTGGACACCTTCTTTCATATTTGTGTTTCTCCTCTTCCACTCAGGTTCTTTCCTTCTCCTCTATATACGCTGGGGCCAAGGTTATTCGAGATAACTCCCATTTAGACCATCATGTTTCTTTGTGTAGTTATTCTAAATACCACATATAAGATATATTATTTTGTATTTATCCTCCTTCTCTGGATTACATTATTTATCATAATATCTTCCAGTTCCATCTATGTAGCTGCAAATCACAAGATTACATCATTCTTTACAGCTATGAAATATTCCATTATATGTATAGTATATATAAATATATATATTTATATGTATGTAATATATAATATACAAATATATAGATATATGTTATATTTATATATACACCATATCTTCATGATATACTCATCTGTTGCTGGACATCTAGGTTGATTGCAAGTCTTGGCTATTGTACTGAGTGCTGCAATGCATATTGGTGTGCATACATCCTTTTGGATGAATGTTTTTCTATCCTGGGAATAGATACCCTAAAAAGGGATTGCAGGGTCAAATGGCAGCTTAATTTTCAATTTAGTGAGAACTCTCCATACTTTTTTCCTTAGGGGTTAGATCAGGCAGCATTCTCACCAACAGTGCATAGAGTTCTTTTCTCACCACGTACCCACCAATAGAGATTGCTCCCAGTATTTTTGTTCCGTGCCATCCTCAATGATGGAAAATGATATCTCATTGTTGTCTTGATTTGGATTTCCCTAATGATAAGTGATGATGAGCATTTTTTTTTGTTTTGTTTTGGAGGGGGATTTTGGGCCACACCCGGTGATGCTCAGGGGTTACGCCTGGCTATGCACTTAGAAATCGCTCCTGACTTGGGAGGTCCTGTCCTAGGCTAGCACACTCAAGACAGACTTTTTACCGTTTGCACCACCACTCCGGCTCTAAGGCAGGGAGGCGGGCCCAGGGGCGCGTTCATAGAAACCTACAGCACCCGGTATTCCCAGGCAGTCTACCATCCAAGTACTAACAAAGCCTGACCCAGCTTATCTTCCAAGATCAGACGAGATCAGGCTCGTTCAGGGTGGTATGGCCATACACCATTTTTTTTGTGTGTGTGTTTATTGACCATCTGTTAGTCTTCCTGGGAGAAGTGTCTGTTCATTTCCTCTCCTCATTTTTGATGGAGTTTTTAGGTTTTGTGGAGTTAACATTTGTGAGTACTTTGTATATCCTAGATGTCAAAACTTTATCTGATGTATTGAGCACAAAAATTTTCTCTCATTCTGTTAGCTGTCTTCTAATTTTAGCCCTTGTTTCTTTTGCCATACAGAATTTTTTTTTTTATTTTGATGTGGTCCCATTTATTCAGGTTTGATGCTATAGTTCTTGCCATTGGTATCCTATCATCAAAGGCATCTTTGAAGTCTAAATCTTGGAATGTTCTGCTTATGTTTTCCTCAATGAACTTTATGAATTCGTGTCTAATCTCAAAGTCTCTAGACCACTTTGAATTGGCTTTTGTGTAAGGTGTGAGATTTGCATGAATTTTTTGTTTTGTTTTATTTTTGAGTCACACCCGGCAGCACTCAGGGGTTATTCATTGCTCTATGCTCAGAAATTGCTCCTGGTAGGCTCGGGGACCATATGGGATGCCGAGATTCAAACCACTGACCTTCTGCATGCAAGGAAAATGCCTTACCTCCATGCTATCTTTTCTACCCCATGGATTTTTAATTTCTTTTTTAAATAATTTTTATTGTGATCAAAGTAAATTACAAGTCTATTTAAGGTACCTGGTGACAAAGAATTAGGGCCATTTCTACCACCAGTGTTGTCCTCCCTCTCCCCCTTTTCCCAGCATGTATCCCATACCTCCCCCATTTGCCCTATGGACTGCTTGTATAACAGATCTCCTTTGTGTATAGCTTGTTGTAGATTGGGTATCGATTCTGGTGTCATTGACTTTGGGTTTGGTGCTTAAGTCTGATCATTTTTTAATTTCCACTCAATGTTCATATGACTAGTTGCTCCTGGTACCATCCATTTTTTCCCCTCAATTTATGAGGGAGAATAAGGTTACTCAAGTTCTGTTGGAAAAAGAAAAGAAATTAGGAAATAAAAACATGGTTCTTATAAGTGGTTATCCAATTGTTCTAATACTATTTGTGGAAGAGACTGTCTTTATTACATTTCAAATTCTTGGCTTCTTTGTCAATGAGAGTTGATCATATACTTGGAGGTTTGTCACTGGATATTCTTCACTGACCCATTGGTCTGAAAGTCTGTCTTTGTTTCAATATTATGCTATTTTGAGCACTATGTAGTAGAACTTCAAATTACGTGATGAGATGCCTCCCAGTTTCTTGCTTTTTAGTATGAATTTGGTTATCCTAGGTCTTTTATGGTTCCACACAAACTTTATAACTGTTTGTTCTAAGTCCCTTATGAATGTTGCCTAAACTTGAAAATGAGTTGCAGTAAATCTATATAGTAATTTAGGTTAGATGTTCATTTTGTTGATAGTGATTCTTCTGATCCATGAGCATGGAATATTATTCCATTTCCTTAGGTTTTATTCAATTTATTTCTGAAGTGTTTTGAAGATTTTTTTTTTTTTTGGTTTTTGGGCCACACCCGGTGACGCTCAGGGGTTACTCCTGATTATTTGCTCAGAAGTCGCTCCTGGCAGGCACGGGGGACCATATGGGGTACCGGGGGATCGAACCATGGTCCGTCCTAGGTTAGCACAGGCACCTTATCTCCAGCGCCACCGCCCGGCCCCGTGTTTTGAAGATTTTATGGTATAGATTTCTCATCTCTTGTTAGGTTGATTCCTAGGTACGTGATAGTTTTGGACACTATTTTAAATAGGATAAAATCTTTGATATCTTTCTCCTCTAAGTAGTTACTTGTATAAAGGAATGCAACTGTCTTATGTGTATTGAATTTGTAGCTAGTCACTTTGTTTATTGTTTCTAGGAGCTTGTGTGTTTGTGTGTGTGTATATATGTGTGTGTATTTCTTAGGATCTCTGATGTATATCATTATGTCATCAGCAAACAGGGATAGTCTGACTTTTCCAGATTGAATTCCTATGATCTCCTTCTCTTGTCAGATTGCTATAGCTAGAATTTCTAATACTATGTTGAACATGAGAGAAGACAGTGGATATCGTTGCCTAGTGCCTGACCTTAGAGCTAATGCTTTCAGTTTTTCACCATTAAGAATAGTGTTAGCTGTGGACTTTTTATAGATAGCTCTTACTATCTTGAGGAAGGTTCCTTCTACACTTATTCTGCAGGGGGTTTTAATCATGAATGGGTGTTGGATTTTGTCAAATGCTTTCTTTTCATCAATTGATAGGATCATCTGGCTTTTATCCTCTCTTTTACTGATTTGGAGTAGGCTGTTAATTGATTTGTGTATATTGAACCAAGTGAAATGCACTTGGTCATGGTCTATAATCTTTTGGATTTGTTGTTGGATTTTGTTTGCTAAGATATTGTTAAGAATTTTTGCATCAATGTTCATCAGTGAGATTGGTCTGTAATTTCCTTCCTGATGATATCTCTGTCAGCTTTGGGAATAAATGTACTATCAGTTTTATATAAATTATCAGGGAGGATTTTCATTTCTTCCATTCTTTGGAAGTGTCTAAGGATCAACTCTTTTCTGTGTGTTTGATAATACTCACTGGTAAACCTGTCTGGTCCTTGACATTTTTTTCTTGTGGAGTTTCTTAATACTGTTTCATTTTCCGTACTTGTGATTGTCCTGCTTATACTTTCTACTTCCTCCTCATTAAGTATTGGAAGATATTTTTTCAGAAATCTGTAAATTTCTTCTAGGTTCTGTAACTTAACAAAGTACAGTTGTTCATAATAAGCTCTCATTTTGTCTTGGATTTCTTGGGATTCAATTGTAATCTCTCCCCTTTTATTTCTGATCCAATTTATTTGATTTTTTTTATCTTTGTGAGCCCTACCAATGTTTTGTCTACTTTATTTATTCTCTCAAAAAAAAAACCTTCTGTTTTCATCAATTCCTTGTACTGTTTTTCTTGATTCTATATTGTTGACTTCTGCTCTGTTTTTATGATTTCTTTTCTTTTCTTTGGTTTGAATTCCTTTGCTGTTGGATTTCAGATCTGTAAGGTGTGCCTTTAAGTTGTTGATTTTGTCTTTTTCTTCTTTCCTAATTTAGACTTGCAATGCTATGAGTTTTCTGCTTTTGCTGTGTTCCACAGATTTGGTAATTTGTTTATTAATGTTCTTTAGTCTCAAGAAATCTCTTTTTTTCTTCTTTAATTTCCTCTTTGATCCAGCTGTTGTTGACTATTATTTAGTCTCCAGGTGTTATATTTTCTCCACAATCAATCTTTATCTCTGTGGCATTGTAGTCTGATAAGATGCTTGGTATCATTCTTATATTTGTGGATTTATGTAAATTAGAGTTGTATCCTAAAATGTGGTCTATTCTATAGAAGATTATATATGCACTTGAAAAGAGTATGTATTCAGCTTTTTGAGGATAAAAGGCCTTGTATAAATCATTTAGTCCTATATCTTCAAGTTTCTCATTTAGGACTCTTTGTATTTCTTGGTCTATTGTTTCCCTGATCAATAACATGTGTCCATCATGATCACAAGTGCCCATTATTGTCTCTAAGTATTTTCCAGAGGATGAATATATTTAGTCTGATATAAGTTTGATTGTACCTCCTTTTTCCCAGTAGTTTTATAATTTGTTATTCCCATATAACTGAGAACTTTGCTGTTAGTGAACTCTAGGTTGAAAGTTTCTTTCATTCAGTAATCTGAATATGTCATTGTACTCTTTTCTTTCCTTTATTGCTTTAAATGGGAGATCTGGTTTGATTCTTATGTTCTTTCTGTTTATACTTGAGGTTTTTCTTCTCTTTACTGCTTTAAAGAATTCACCTCTCTCTTTGTTATTTTTTATTGTCATTTGGATTTGGATTATTATATATCTTGATGTAATTCTATTAGAGTCTTTTTTTGGAGCGGGCACTCTTTTTAACTCTTGTATTTGTGTAGCAGTGTCTATCCAGAGAGTGGAAATGTTCTCTACTATTATCTCCCTCATTGCTTCTTTTCCTCTTTCCCTTTTTCCTACCCTTCTGTTAAACCTATAATTCAGAGATTATTTCTTTTGTCTTTGTTCATTAAATATCTTACATTTTCTCTCATTGTTTTGTTTCTCCTTTATTTTTGATTTCTTTATCAATTCTGGCTTGTAATTTGTCTTAAAATTCAACTTTGTGATTCTCAACCTCTGTAATTCCACTATTTTGTCTTGCTAACATGTTTTTTAGTTTCTTCAGTTCCATTTATATGGATTCTCTTATCTACCAGAAGAGTTCTTCTTTGAGTTGGTTTGTTTGTCTATAGATTTCTTATTTTTGCAAACTAATGCTTTTATTAAAACAATAAGTGTTGATGTTAGGCCTTCCTATATAAGGGTTCTTTATTCAGGTTTTCATTTATAAGGATTCTCTCCATATTCCCAACTGCAAGGGTCTTCCTTATTTTTCCCATTGTTCTTTGCATTTAGTGAGTTATAATGCTGGAGTTTTAGGTAGTTTAAGAAAGTTATCTATTGAATTGGTTGCATAAAAGTTGCTTTTCTAAAAAAAAGTTTACTTTCGTAAGCATGTGAGGTTATCTAAGTATGATAAAAATATTACCAGCTAATTCATTTGTTTGTTCAACAGTATTGAGTTGTATATTTTCTAAGAGAAAGATGTAAGGCCAATCTGCATGGAAATAACTGTGATAAATTAAAATGCCTTCACACAGACGCATGCCCATGCAATTTGGAAAGAAGAGAAAAGATGGAAAGGACTGGAAGATTTTTTTTCTCTGCAGACAAACTTGAGATAGGAGGAGAGACAGAAGAGAGATCAGGACCAATGGTGGGACATGGAAGCAGTTTGGGGGAAGACTTTTGAAGTACTGTGTTCACCGGGAGAAACCTGAGGGTTCCTTTCTCTGCAGACAAACCTGAGATGGGATGTGAAATAGCAGGGAAATCAGGACCAATGGTAGGATGCAGAAACAACCTTTACAGTCATTTATCTATCTATCTATCTATCTATCTATCTATCTATCTATCTATCTATCTATCTATCTATCTGTCTGTCTGTCTGTCTGTCTATCTATCTATCATCTATCTATCTATTTGTTTGTTTTTGCCATACCCATTGTCACTCAGGGATTACTCCTGGCTCTGTGCTCAGAAATCATCCTGGCTGGGGGGACCTTATGGGATGCCAGGATCAAACCCGCTCCCATCCTGGGTCAGCCATCCAAGGCAAATGGCCCTACCGCTGTCTCTGGACCCCTTTACAGTTTTAATCTCATCTTGTAGGCAAAAGAAACCCAATAAAGTGGAGGATGTGATTTTGCTGTATTCATACATATAGCTTCTAGAAAGGGATAGATTAGACTCTCATGCCAAGCTTCATTGATTGCTATTCTTCAACACATCATTCCAAAGTTTAGGAAGAGGGAGTGAACATGAGAAGGAATTTGGTTAATAGGGTATGAGTTGATAAAAGCCTTGTGTGTCACATGAGCTGAGATGCAGACTGACCCGGGAGGAAACAATAGCTTAAATGGAGCTAAAATCATTGCCACATAAGAAACTCTGAGGAAAACCTTTCCCCAGTGGTTATAACTAGGTCATTGTATTTTTTAGTAATAGGTTTAAAGTTTATGATTTTGATGGACGGTTAGTTTACCTCTTCCCCAAAGTGCCTAACACCCTTCTCCACTTACCTAAATGTTACTTAAAGTCATATTTTAGTGAGTAAATTCTTCTTAGGCAAGAGAAAAAATAATTGCTACTAAACACCTGTCATCTTTGAACCTGTCAGAATCCTGTCAAGCATGTGGCCTGGGAAACTCCTGACAGGGATGCAGTGAATGAATGACAAGATTCCAGGGTTAGGCTGCTAATAATATGCACTTTTGAGAAACTGGTTTGTAAATAGAAGAAATGGTGATCACACTAAAAACATCTGGGGACTGTGTGGGAGTTAGGAGTAAAAGGTATATTATAGGTCAACAAATGATTTTACATTGAGTAGAATGGTTCTGTTTCCTATTAAAATTATGCTTTCTCTTCAAAATGAGTCTTACTGTAAAACAACATCAATAAATAGAAGAGAAATATAGTCTCCAAGAATGAATAAAGCAAGGACCCAAACAAGCTTTAATATTGCTAATCTTCCATCTTGGAGAAAACATGAGACAATTTGCAAAGAGACAGATAAGCTGTAAGCATTAGAGGGAGCTACATTATGAAAGGCTTTGACAAGGTCTTTTGGTCTCTCTCTCTCTCTCTCTCTCTCTCTCTCTCTCTCTCCCATTTGTATAGAGATGCCCACTGGAAGCAGCAGAAGAGCATCAAATTGCTTGATTCACCTTACCCGCATATTTCAACAGTGTCAGGCTCAAGAGGAAATCCAGATGAGAATGATCATTACTATGAGCCTAATCCTCGATTGAGTCTGAGTGTCACGTGGAATGGCATGGCAGCCATTCAGAGTATCCCTAGCAATTGATGCGGTTGTTTCTGG